>SNQJ01S0178964.1:0-17425 GCA_010110895.2 Picea sitchensis | reverse complement strand
AAGTGGTCGCGTTGGCTGGGGCCGTGGATGTTTCCCCGTAGGGGTTTTACCACGTGAAAACATCGGTGTGTTGATCTTTGATCTGGTTATGTGAGTGGTTACTGAAGGTGTTCGTCCTCTGTTGGAATACCTTTGTTGTCGAACACAAAGATTGAATCATGTTGTAGCAATTAAGTGCCAGAATAGTCAAGTATCAGGCACGAGAAACAGAGATAAGAGAGATCCTTTCGACCCCAATGGAACAACATAGATTCTCGTATGCTAACACATGTGAGGATCTCTTCGTCAAATGGTCGGAGTACGAGAAGAGTCATCCACTCAAGTGAGATCATTTGATGACTCTTTGAAGACTGATAGAATAAAGCACCATGTGGCGAGTTTTGTTTTACTTACCTACACTTTTAATAGTTATTTTTAGTTAATAGTATGTTATAAAAAGGAGGATTGACCTATTAGCAAGAAGTCGATGGTTGTTGCAAAGAACCTCATTTTTTGGATTTGTAAAGAACTATTTCAGAGCTACCTTAATTGAGAAGTCTTGTTTAGGACCAGAGACAAGTTTGTGTTTTTCATCAAAAGTGTGTACGATTGGATATGAAAAAAAATTATTTCTGATTTCATTTCATGAATGGATGTTGTAATGAGTAAGAAATTCTAAATCTGTTGATAAGTTATCTGATTCAATGTTTTTATAGTTCTTGTCTTTAATGATGAAAATTAAATCATTGTGTTAGTATGTGATTGATGATTAGAGCTAAGGGAACTATTTTTCTTTCCATCGTTTATTGCATATATGTTTTCTTCTGATAATCGTCCCTCGGTAAATAATTGGAACACCAACAGGTTAGCGTATTAGTACTAGGCTTGTGGTAGAGAATCATTTTCTACATGCTAGAGTGAAAGGGTTATCCCAAGCTCAACCTTCTCCAGTAGTTAATATTTTCCCACTTTGTTACCTAGTTGGTTTATACCGGCTTTTATCTTGTATCGGTCCCACCTATAAGAGAAAATACAAAAAAGAGAACGTTTGAACTGAAGGATGAGCCTTCACACGAAAACGTAAAACCCATCGATCGTTTGGCTGGATCGCAAGATCTGGAGAACCATTCCATCATTAAACAATGTAGAGTCTAATTGGGCCTTGGTGGAGGGTTTGCTTCCTGCTATTGAGATAAAGGGATTTAGGACCCCTCAACAGAATTGGGGCTAGAAGGTGGACATGAAGAATGAATGGCTGGAAATATTTTTTACAAAATCTTTCACACAGCCTGTAGATTCAAAATAGACCACATGCATGGCTAGTCATTCCCAAGACAACCCACACACATTAAGTAATCCTGAAATGAGTAACTCACCCCAACATGAGGAATGACATATGTTCCCTGATATACCTTACACTCTTCCTCATGAGGAATTGAACCAATTTAGAAGAATCACAAGAGCTTATGCCCGAAACATCGGTGCATTGCCCTTAGCTTCGTTACTTCCTCGAAGAAAACAAATAAGAAGAAAAGTGGTTGATTCCCCCAACCAGGTTTTTGTGCACATAGTAGAAGACCTGATATATTTCTCCCTCACCAAAATCGAACATCCTCTTAATATAATCCCTGAAACACCAGTTGACAACTTCTTTGAGCCCGATGATTTTTCAGAAGAGGAAGGGTTTAACTCAGAACTCTCAGTTTCGAGATCTGAAGACATGGAAGATAACAATGACCATGATGAAGAAAGGGGAAACCCACCTCTGAATAATCAACCTTAGTTAGCTAGAGATGCTTTGGCCATCCTTGGAAGAGTACATAACCTTCCTTGAAATCTAGAGAAGTTACTCCCCAAATTTGACCCTGAAACCTTAGGATTGCCTAAAGACCACATCAAAAAATTCATACTAGCTATCAGACTGATGAATGTCCAACATGAAGATGTATTTTGAAGACTATTTCCCTACACTTTCGAGAATTAGGCCTCCACGTGGTATTTTAACTTACCTGTAGGATCCATAACTAGTTGGATGAAGTTTCAAAAGGATTTTCTAGATAAATTTGCATAAGAAACCACTATAAGAGCTTTGATGGCCGAATTGTTCTTCACCACCTTGAGTTCAAAGGAGAAGGTTAAAGACTTCAATCAAATATTTACCACTATATTAAACAAATTCCAACCTAAAGCTAAACATACTCAGGAGTTGCAAATCGAAGTATATGCTAATGCTCTCCCATCTTCTATTTCCATGTTTGTGAAAAGGGCTGCCAAACCAACCTTAGCTGAGAATTTTGAAGAAGAAAAAATGATAGATTTCCAAATGAAAGGATGCAAAGAAGGTCAGGTCTCATTAATTAAGAAATAAGTTCACCCTCCTCCTAGGAGAGGACTCCTATTGACTAGACCCCCGGGGAAATAAATAGAACAAGGTCCCAAAAAATTAAGTGGAGACATAGAAGACCTACAACGCATGGTCAAGAAGTTGTCAAACGAAATCATAGACATGAAGAGAAGTGCACGGGAGGGAAACCAAGGCCAGAGGCCCTATAAACCCTTTTTAAAAGAAATCTACCTTTCAAAGCAATTGAACCTCCCCCAACCAAATTAAACATCGATCTGGGAAATGTAGCATCTAACTCTTTCTGTACCTATCATCAAGAGAAACACTCTGAAAGAGACTACCCTCAATGGGTGCATACCATAAATTTGATGGCCAACCGGTTTGTAGACAAATTTTCCCTAACTAAAAAATCTAGCAGCTCAACTATGAATATTTTCAATCAGGACAAAGTTAATCCACTAGAAGAAACAACTATGTTGATATGGGACCCTGACCTACCTATGCCTTTCGATGACCTATTTGAGGTTCAAGAACCACCCGCAGAAGTCTTGGATGTGAAAACACGAAGTAGGGGTCAACCTGTCTCAAATGACCTTACTATGACCCAAACTTCAGGAGGAAAACCAACTCCCGATCACTCGAAAGCACCTTTTTATCCCCGAAGAAACCCTATAAACATCCATACATGAGAATCGCCCAAGCTAGACTACAACATAGTAGAAGAATTGAAAAAGTTGAAATAAAATATATTGGTCATGGACATATGTAGTATCCCTTAGCAGAAGGACTTTCTGTTAAAATCATTGAAATCAGTAGAAAATCATGTGACAAACACTGACCAAGGAGGAAATCTAACTCCCACATATCTAAGAAATAAACCAACTGTGAATGCCTATTCTAAGGATAATAATGGAAAACCTTTTGTCCCACCATTTCTTTTGACGTTTGAAGTCTTCAACAAAAACCTCCATAATTGTTTGGTTGACTTGGGAGCATCCTCTAATGTTATTCCATTGTCTATTTGCTAAAAATTAAACGCAGTCCCTATCAAAAGTGATAAACATGTGATACATTTAGAAAAAATCCAGGTGAAGGTCATGGGAGAACTGAAAGGTATAATGATCAGAATAGTGACATACCCTAAACTTGTGCAAGTAATTGACATCATTGTAGTAGATATCCTAGAAGCTTATGGATTGTTATTAAGTTGAGATTGGTCTGAGAAGTTAAATGGATACTTTAGTACAGACTGGCCTCACCTTTGGCTGCCATTAAAGGGACACATGAATATGATCAGGATCGATAGGGAAAGATATCTAAAACATATTGTCATTGACTTAGAAACCCTCAATGAACCCTCATCGAAAAATTTCCCCGTGCTAGGCAATTATTCATGTGACTTTGATTTCATGAATTTCTCCCCCTTCTCATCTAATTTCCCCCTTACTCAAAACTTTGAAATATTTTTTCAAGATAAATTGTCGACGTCGGTAGAGGAAACCATCTTATGTTAAGAACATGCATTTGAAAGCCTAAAACAAACAGGAGGAGAGGAGGACAGTGACAAGAAAGAGGAAGTTGATAGGAAAACCCCACAAGTTTGGACATTATACTTTGATGGATCTAAATCACAAGGGTCAAGGGAAGGTTTCATCCTCATTGATCCAAAGGGTAAATGAGATTTCTTGTCCTGTATACTAGAATTCGAATGCACAAACAACACCGCTGAGTATGAAGCTCTAGTACAAGGGCTAAAGAAATCCATAGACTTAAATGTCAAATAATTGAAGGTTTTCAGAGATTCTTAAATCATCATTAGACAAGTAAGGAACTGTTAGTAACATTTCTCGTCTGAGGCACGAGAGCATTCAGGTCTACAAGTGGCACGAGAAGTGCCCAAGCATAGTACGGAAAAAATCTCATTTGTGGCTTCCAAGCAAGTAAGCGGGCAAAGATCATAATTTCAACGGTCAAGATCCATCCATAAGAGCAGATCAACGGTTGGTGGAAAATCACGGCTAGCGGAGCTGCGGTGGGGTTAGCACAATGGATAGCACCCATATTGTGTGCAGGGAAGGATAGCAGTCGTCCATCCAAAGGACGCGTGGCACGAGATCTAGTCGCGTCGGCGTTTCGACATTCGAGAGTTCGAAGGGTGAAGGTTCCATGTTGTCCTATATCTCTAAACCCCGAACCCTGAAAGCGCCGAAGGCGCCAAAAGTCGGGCCCATAGTATTACGGAGCAATCTTGATTGTCCATCCACAGGAGACACCTGGCGCACGATTAGGCTCCTCGTCGATTCGCTCATCGCGATTTCGAGGCGCAAGGCGCAACATCGTCGTATTCCCGATGCGTGAGGTGTCGGGAGTGTCCAGGACTCGAGACCACAACATCATCGGGAGAGTTCAGAACCGTCAGATCTAGAGGGATGCGTGGTGCCAGATTAAGCCGTCTCAGCATTTTTCTCATCACGATTTCAAGGAACAAGGATCATCCCCTTCCTATTCATGAATGTCGAAAGTGCCTTTGAGAGTAAACGTAGGGTCACAGCCCGTGATCACTTGGGAAAGAAAAGAGATGCGCAAAAGGGGCCAAAGGCATTGGGTTTTAGTCACAGAGAGGCTCTTCATGACCTCCAATTGCCATCGGACCTGACCTCGATCCTGGTCTTCGCTTGGAGTAAATTAAGAAAAAAAGGGGTGGTTTAAACCTCTCCTCATTCATTAAGTGTGAGGTATGGAGGGTCTGGCAAGCGGTCTGCTCGAGAGGGTCTTGTGTACCCATTTTTCCAGAGAAGCCATGCCGAGTTCTCGACTCGCCAGAGGAGGTCTGCACACGCTAGCTCGACACTTAATGGCTCAGCTACTCCCCTTGCAGGAGCCACACGTAGTTAAGATGGCGTCTGACAAAGAATACCCATCAAAATTTGGCTAAAGGGACACCAAGCCTTGGATGAATGAGCACACCGATGTTAGGTGATTTTCTCTGAGTATATAAAATCAGTCTTTGTATTTTGTAATCTATCGATGGTTGAGCAAGGCTTCGGATTGTAAAGTTTTGATGAAGCGCTGGTCGCTCTGGTTAATGTATAAGGAATTTGAGATTTCTTACTTTACGGATGTCAGCTTCTTTCCATCTCTTTGTTTACCATGTTAGAACAACTCAGAATTGGAGGATCCAGTCGAGTTGTAGCTATTATAGGATGATGTAGGTTGGATCACTGTAACAGTTACATTGTTTCTAATCGATTCCTGTGATTTTCTTAGCGTTGAACGACTTGGAATTGGAGGATCCAGTTAAGTCACCCTTCAGCTCCTTGAGGCTCTGGACCAAGAGGATCTTGGCTTCTGAGTTTTTCATCCTCAAGCTTCCGGAGGCCTATCGCCCGAGGCAATCTTGCTCACCCTTCTCACAAGTCTTCCATCTACCACCCTTTAATCTATTTACTGACGGAAGTTAGATTAATACCTCCCTTGTTGTATACATACCAGGCCCGGTCTCCTGAGTTAAAGCTATATCCTCTTGAGTATTTATCCATTTGATCACCTCATTAAACAAATCATGACATAAAACTAATGGGCGTTGGGCTCTGCTCCTGCAAGCAATCCAGGAGTGACTTCTGATGCTAACAGGAACAATATACATTGCAACTCTCCACACCTAAGGAATTACCAACAGGAAGTGCACAGGCTAATACCGAATTTTGAAGCCTTCAACATTACAATGATCCCTAGAATGAAGAAAATTCTTGATGATTCTATGGCCACTGTTTCCTCAAGGCTATCACCTCTAGAAGTGTATGAAGCCTCCTGATTCATTATGGTGTTACTCTACAAACCATCGGTGCCCAACAATATTTCTAATTGGAAGGTCTTTGAAGGATATGAACATATAATAATTTTTTTTACCAATCAAGATAATTTCAAAGACTTTTCTATTGACAATGAAGTATTCCAGGAACAATCAGCAGAAATCGATCCTCGTATAGATCAATCGACTAAAAAAACAATGTCTCACACTATACCGAAGGGAATAGCCAATTTAGAAAACCTTTTTGACCTAAGGGAAGTATTTAAAGGGTCAAAGAATGAAAAGATGGGGATTTCATGTCCCATGCATGAAACTATAAATCTAGGAACCCCGGAAAACACCAAGCATATAAATCTTGGCAAGACAGTATCTAAACAGGAACGAAAGTCTTATCTCAAACTTTTCTAAAAATATCAAGATGTTTTTGCTTGGTCCTACCGAGGTATGAAAACTTATGATACTTGTATCATTCAACACACTATCTCGTTAAATCCTGAAGTAAAACCCTTCCAACAGAAGCTCCGGAAATACCACCCATCCCTGGAGCCTCTCATGCATTAGGAGTTAAAGAAACTATTAGATGTCAAATTATATTCTAGGTTAGACACTCTACATGGGTATCGAACTTGGTTCCTGTGAGGCAAAAGTTTGGGGAGATCCTCCTATGCATAGATTTCAAAAACCTCAACAGAGATTCAGAAAAGCACAACTACCCAGTTCCACTAATGGAGAAACTCTTGCAGACCGTGTCTGGCTCTAAGATTTTCTCCCTACTAGACGGTTTCTCAGGTTACAACTAGGTTCTAGTTTCAGAAGAAGACCACTTGAAAACTACCTTCTGAACCAAGTGGGGAACCTTCTCTTATAAATGCATGCCCTTTGGGTTAATCAATGCAGGAGAAACCTTTCAAAGGACCATGGACGTAGCATTTCAGGGACTAGTCAACAAGTGTGTAGTAGTCTATTTGGACGACACGACTGTGTATTCGAAAAAACAAAGAAGATCACATCCAACACTTAACCCAGATTTTCGAAAGGTGTAGGAAATATGGTATATCCGTAAACCCTAAGAAAATTATTTTTGGTGTCGAGGAAGGTAAATTGATAGGTCATATTATATCTCAAGCAGGGATTCACATAGACCTAGAAAGGATTAAGGCTATAGCTCATCTTCCATTACCCCGCAACAAAAAGGATTTGCAATCATTCTTTGGGAAAATCAATTTTGTGAGGAAATTCACCCCCATTTTCACTGAAACGATCAAACCCTTACAAAAAATAATCAGTAAAGATGTTGAGTTTAAGTGGGACGTTGAACAAAAAAATTCCTTCAAAAATATTAATACTGTGATATCTCAGGCCCCAATGTTGCAAAGTCCCCATTTTAGAAATATGTCTTCCTCTATACTTTCACCTTCGACCAATCATTAGCTGTTGTATTGACTCAGAAGGATGATGACAACAATGAGGCCCCGATATCATTCATGAGCCCTAATCTCCAAGGGGCCGAACTAAATTACCTTGCTATAAACAAGCAGGCTTATGCTATATACAAAGCAGTGAAACACTTCAGGTCTTACATCCTTAAGAACCATACCAAAGTCATTGTGCCTCACCCTGCAGTCTGATGCCTAGTCACTCAACAAGAGATGGGGGAAAGAAGAGGAAAATGGATGGCAGTAGTCCAAGAATTTGATCTAGATATAAAACCTACTAAACTGTTTAAGGGGCAAGGGTTATGTAAACTGGAAGCTGAAGCCCAGGACCAAGTAAATGAAGACCCCAGATGGGAGAATGAATTGGAATTATGGTGTGGTGAAGCTTCATATGTCTCCCCAGGGAAAGAGTCTTGGTACGAGAAACTGACTTATGTTTTGCATCATGGGACTTGCCCAGAAAACCTAAACCCTAGGGAAAGGAAAGCCCTCTGGTTAAAATCCGCACAATATCTCCTTATAAATTTGGTTCTCTTCCGTATTAATTATGATGGGGTACTTTTAAGATGTATCGAACATGATTATGCAGACAAAGTTCTTAAGGAGCTCCATGATGGCCCTGTTGGTGAACATTTTGCAGGAAACACCATCGCTCATAAAATATTGAGAGTTGGTTATTATTGTCCTACCTTTTTCAGGGATGCTCACACATACACTAGAAACTATAAAACTTGTCAAATAAGCACGGGAAGGGAGAAGAGAGCAGTTGTCCCACTCCAACCGATGGTCATTTCTAGGCCATTGGAGAAATGGGGGTTAGATATCATAGGATATATTACATCGAGCTCTTCAAAAAAACATACATACATACTAACCACCATAGATCATTTCACGAAATGGGAAAATGCCATCCCTCTAACTCATGTAAATGAAAAGGTGGTGATCCAACAGCTGATCACAAGGTTCGGTGTGCCTTCCTTCCTTGTTTTTGATAATGCATCTTACTTTTATTCCACCTTATTAACATATTTTTCTCTAGACAAAGGAATTATAATCAGATACTCTGCAAACTACTATCCATAGGGGAATGGAGTGTCAGAATAAACTAATATGAACCTAGTGAGGATATTGAAGAAAACAGTTGCAGACAACCAGAGGAATTGGCATAGTTCACTTCATAATGATTTATGGGCCGATAGAGTTACACCCAAGGAAGCTATAGGGAATTCCCCATACTTTCTGGTATATTGACAGGAATCCATTCTCCCGAACAAGCTATATCCTCCATCCCTTCAACTTGCTCAGGATTCGAGAGGACAACCTTAATTAGTCATACAACAAAGAATTGATACCCTTCTCATGCTGAAAGAAGAAAGGGAGAAATAAAAATCAAAGTTCATAGCTCATCAACATATAGTGAAAAGGTGGATTGATAAGCATAAGGCTAAAGAGAATAATTTTGAAGTGGGAGACTTAGTTCTAAAATTGGACAGAGCAAATGAGCCAAAAGGAAAACATTCTAAGTTTCAGAATCTATGGCTCAGACCTTTCCAGGTGACCGAGAAGATTGGGGTATGCATGTATCGACTGCAGAATCTGAGGGGGGAACCTGATGCCCTCCCGGTGAATGGCCAAGCCCTAAAACAATATTTCCATTAAAAAAAAATTTGTTTATGTTTTCATGATGTTTTTTTTAGATAGGTCGATTGCGGAATCCATTTTTTGTTTTGTCTTCTGCTATTGTACTTCTGCGTTTTTGAATATTTTGTTTATCAAGACAATGATTGACCTTAATTCATGTGATATAACGAACTTTGATCCTGACTCATATCTCACATACAACACAAGAAGTGCTAAGGGACCCACAATTGTTTTAAGGGGTTCTCTATCTAACCTGCACAGATGAACAACCTTGGAAAAGTGATGAAGTGTCTATATGGTGGTCTAGTAAAACCTTAAGGGAAAGGTGGTAAGATGGAAAGGACTACATGTACCTTAGAGACAAAGCTAGCAAAATTTCTCCTTAACCATCTCATTTTGCATATAACATATGTCCTCCTCTCCCACTCGCTCAGGGAATTCTATCGAAATAAAATCAACTATATCAAATTAGTGTATAGTAGGAGAGAGTATGAAGATAACTTTGCCAGGGCTATAGACTCTCGTTGGAAGTGAAGCAAGGTTAGTGACGTTGGGGTGAATTCGTCGGGGCTATGTACACTCGCTGGCAGCGGAGCAACACTGTAGTAAGTGAATAAGGGTAACTAAAACGCCTAGTGCCAATGAATAATTTGCTATGCTCTTTTCAAAGGGGGCATGAATCAGGGTTACAGGAAACAAAGGTGGAATAAAGGTTGAAAACCCCATAGGCAGGCCCAAATGCACCAATGGATTTTCAAATGCAAGGATAAAAGAGGCTCTGATAAAAAACTAGTTAAGTTCTTAACCATCTTTTACATCAGCCGAGCCCGAGCTAAGAACAAAGATTCTTCTTTCACCCAGTAAGTCACCATTTGTTGAGCACTCAACACACCCTAAAAATCCTATGTCAATTTTTTAATTTTTTGGGTACCACTTAATATTTGCACTGTCTGATTCGACTTCATTTTGAGAAATGATTTGTTTTTTCTTATTATCATGACTCTCATCAGCTATTCAGGTTTGTTTGAAATTATGAAATCATGTGACTTAAAAGGCCTTAACACCTGAATAAAGAATCAACAACCAAAACACTTCACCCGACACGCTCATATCTGACATTGGAAAGAATTCAATGAACGAAAAGAACCAGTCGAGAAACCTCAATCACCGATAGTCGATTCCCTTCGGCATCGGTAAAATATGAGGGGAATAGACATTAACAAAGAAGTAAAATATATATTCAATAGTCGATACCTGACATGCTTATCAGAACCGAGGAAAACCTAAAAGGATCGCAATGAACATTCTAACTTCGCTAAAATTTATCCCTAACGCTGATCCCCGATGCGTTTTCGGCATCAGGACTTTTCAAGGAAGATAATCCGAAGAAAAGCACTTGATAGGTTTATCACCGATCACCAACCCTAGATACTTTTTCGGCATCAGCAAGCCAAGGTTTGTTTTAGAACGAATAACTTAAGGAAAGTCCCGACTCCAATTAATACACAGGAATTAGGTCACCGATATTCAGCGCCACGTGTCCTCGCCAAATTGGAGAACCGTACGATCTAGTTTTGCCCCGAGTCATTCTTGGTTCCTTAGGTCCGAGTCACACCTCCGAGTCATCTTTTCCATGACAACATTGTATGGTGATATTGATCGGCATCGAAGATTTTGCAGAAGGACATCGACGAAAAATTTCATAGCGCATCCCCGATCCCTGATCCACCGACTGAGAGAGCGACATGATAGGACGTTTTAGCGTTAGATACGATCAGATTTTGAGCATTTAAAGGGCTAATTAATACCAAATCCCACATTAGTTTCTACCTCATGCACCAATAAAAATAGTCGTTTAAAATCATCGATAGACCACATCACCCTCGCACCTCCATCATCAACCCACGATGAATTTAAGTTGCAGATATTCGGCGACAGATTTGTTTAAATTTCACTCATCACCCGAATTGAATGGTTGTTGCAACACGATAAGTTCTTCCCTGGTTTAAATTCTCTTGAGCCATTGTAAATGAAATCATTCTGCGTGCGAGGAAATTCAGAGCATCCGGAGAAGCAAGAGGAATAATTCGAAGGCTATAAAGATCCTGTGAGTATCAAGATAAGAAAGTTTTAGCAAGCATCGCAGGTATGTATCCAAGTCTATAAATTTTACATGGCTACAAATTATATGTTTCTAAAGATTTAATTTGTTTGTAGGAGAAATGCCGCCAAAAAATCCAACCACCAGACGATTGTCGACAACACCGAAGCTGAAAGAACCATAGGTAGGTGAAGTCTCCTCTTCACGGGTCGCAAAACAATTAGAATACACTTTGAGGCTGGAACCTGTCATCAAAACAACAATGAAGAAGGTTTTTATCCAGCCTTCGGCCTTTGGAGATACAAAGGAAAGCACGGGGTCCAAGATGGCACTCTCGCATTGGGGAGAACTCTTTAACAATATTAGTTGAGTGGAATACCCAGAATATGTTCCCCACAGTGATCTAGATGTAAGAACACTCGACGACGAAGTGTTCCCAAACATTTGACAGTCGTACCTGCATATGGTGGTGAGCATAACCCTTGGTTTTCCCTGTATTGAAGTCATGAAGTGGCTCATCGACCACATAGACACACATAAATGTTTGATCAACGATGACAATGGTGGGTGTGTCAGAGTGTTCTTACTGGTGGAATTTCAGAAATACTACAAGCTTAGAGATCCCGAGGAGCGGCTAAACACAGATTTTGTCGTGAAGTTCTACGAGCGCCATGACACCAGCTAGGTGATGGCTTGATGGTGGAGGGAGGATAAGAAGTACACCAACCAGAGCACCAGATGGTAAGGGATGACCAATTTAAAGGATCCATACATCTATTTGATGGCTCTCATCTGTCGATTATATGGAGAGAAGGATTGCTCTAGATTTTCAGAGGCATGGATGCCCTTGGCTTACATAGTGGTGATCTCTGGGAGCGGTTTCAACTGGGTAGTGATAATTTCAAAACAAATTATCATCTGTATACAACAGGATCAGAAGTCGAAGGAAGGAGACACACCAGTTTTCTACATGGCCTCATATTTGCTTGATGTCATGTGCGCCGGAAACATCTTCGCTGGCATGAATATGAGGTGGCATGTCACAGAACTCCCAATCCATGTCTATTTCAGCATTCTATGGGAGAACATGTATAAAAGGTCTTACACCCTCATCTGTGATGAATTCATCGCATGAATTTATTTCATTCTTTTTAATAAGGAATTCCCAAGACTATCGGTTGCAGCCAAGAAGATGATTTCCAAGGTAGGCCATTGGTACATGGACGAGTGCGACACCTACATCAGGGTGTTTAGGGCCACTGGAGCACCACATCTCTTACCATCTCATGTCCCATATCGGATTGTAGTAGGAGAAATATGCTATCAAACCATCCTGTAAGGCTACAACGCCACCCTGGTCAAGGACAAGAAGCAAGCGTTCATTCCCTATGGTTTCCATGTAGGTTTCTGCTTGGTTAAAGATACATCTCAAGCCAAACAAGAAAGGATGAGCCAACTTGAGTTCATGTTCCAGACAGACCAATTCCGCAAGCATGATCCAAAGGGATTGTTATTGCAACACGCTTCACAAGTGTCATCCTTCTAGCCATACGCCCATGACAAATTTGAAGATGAAGTCTTCACAAAAAATGCCCAGGACTGGGACGAGGTGGTAGAAAGGATGGTCGACCCCAAAATGGCCAAGTTCAGGGCCATGAGCCTTAATGAACAGGAGACGAAAATAGATAAATCGACTCAAGAGGCCCTCAGAGCCAAGGAAGAAATCAAAGTGGCATAAGAAATAGAGTTTCCCTTGGTGGCTCCGGTGGAGGATAGAGGATTCACTATGACACAGGATACACGGGCAAGGGTATTTCTCATGATAGAATAGACACAACGAGTAATTGATTAGATGCAAGATGAATCAGAACTCATAGGAATGATAGGGGCCCCTGTCGACAACCCAGATGAAATCCAGGTAGGTCCAAGCGACTCTGAGCTAATACAAATTGATGAAATCGTCGGGTCAGATAACCCTGAAGTTACAATGCCACAAGTTGGATCACCGAGGGACGTTTCATCTCAGCCAGAGATAGTAAAAACATCAGGGAGAGAAAGTGCACCAAACCCCCTCCATGAATTGATAAAAATTTATGATGATGAAGCAAGTCTGGAGGTATCCCGGGTGACTCATGTGCAAATCACAGAGGAAAAGAATCCTGAGAAGGCATCTTCCCTAGCTCCCGACGCTCAAATTCGAATCCCTTCAAAGAATGACCAGGAGGTTGAAATTCTCTCGGACACTTAACTACTCGATGTACCAGAAACTCAAAAGGATAGTCTGATGGACGAGCCAGGGTCAGGCGAACAAAAAGAAGAAGATCCATAGTAGGAAATCGACATCTCAATGGTCGATTATCAAGTAAGTATCGAGCCTACCCCCGATGCTTCAATTTCAACTGGTACTAAACCTCTCGATGAGAAACAAACAGAGGTTGGACCTTCGGAACACATGGAGGAGGATCAAGAACCCAGTATTGAACAAATATACACCATCGGGAGCCTGGGAAATATGCTCATCTGGGGAGATCAAAAAATCCCCGAACCCGTGGATGAATTTGTTGATATACATGCTATCTCCTATGACTGGAAAAGGAAATCTGTCATGAAGAGAACCACCAAGAAGAGGAGGATTACTCTAGATCTCTCCATCCTCATCACCAGAGAGGAAAAATAGATCAACACAGAGCATGCCAAGACATCTGAACTTATTGACGCAGGGATGGAAATCACAGATGTCGCCCTGGATAGAGAAAAAAGGGATGAAGAGGAGTTGGTTGCTACTCTGAAGGAATTAGAACATGTGAATCATTTGGAGAAATATTACCAGGACACCACATAGGTTGCGGTGTTCCTAAGGAGCGAATTCCAAGAGGCCTACAACAAATTTACAGATGAGCAACACCTATTCACTAAAAGTATAGTCGAGCTTCAAGAATACACCCTCATGGAAATGTTGACGTGCAAGGATATGGAAAGGTGGTATGAGAAAGAACACCAATCTGTGGAAAGAATCGACTACATCAGCGCGGTTCAACAGGGCTGAGATGTCAAAGAGAATGGCATCCGGGTACTCAGGGAAAGCAGCAATGACCGCATAAAGAAGTCGTTCGAATATTGGGTAAAAATGGCTCAAGAACCTCATCGGTAAATTCGAGGGAAATGGGCCAAGTGCAAAAAAAGTTGGACCAAGATCAACCTGGAAATGAGGGACATCGGCCTTCCTGAATTCGGCACAACCAAGGACTTTGTCGACTTGTGAGACATATTCAAAGTACATGTTGAACAAGACTCATCATGGGATTTTGAGGTAGCAAAGGTGGTAGACATGGCACCAAGACAAGTGCAATGGTTCATGGAACACCCGATCAAAGATCGAACCATGTTGCAGCAGTTAAATTCCAGAATAGTCAAGTATCGGGCATGGGCAGTAGAGATAAGAGAGATCCTTTTGGCCCCAATGGAACAACATAGATTCCAATATGCTAACACATGCAAGGATCTCTTTTTCAAATGCTCGGAGTACGAGAAGAGACATCCACTCAAGTGAGATCATTTGATGACTCTTTGAAGATTGATAGAAGAAAGTGCCATGTGGCGAGTTTTGTTTTACTAAGATACACTTTTAATAGTTATTTTTAGTTAATAGTATGTTATAAACAGGAGGATCGACCTGTTAGCAAGAGGTCAATGGTTGTTGTAAATACCCTCATTTTTTGGATTTGTAAAGAACTATTTCAGAACTGCCTTAATTGAGAAGTCATGTTTAGGACTAGAGACAAGTTTGTGTTTTTCATCAAAAGTGTGTACAATTGGATATGAAGAAGAATTATTTATGATTTCATTTCATGAATGGATGTTGTAACGAGTAAGAGCTTCTAAATCTATTGATAAGTTATATGATTCAATGTTTTTGCAGTTCTTGTCTTTAATGATGAAAATTAAATCATTGGATTAGTATGTGATTGATGATTAGAGCTAAGGGAACTATTTTTATTGCCATCATTTATTGCATATATGTTTTATTCTGATAATCGCACCTCAGTCAATAATTGGAACACCAACATGTTAACGTATTAGTACTAGGCTTGTGGTAGAGAATCATTCTCTGAATGCTAGAGTGAAAGGGTTATCCCAAACTCAACCTTCTCCAGTAGTTAAGCTTTTCCCACTTTGTTACTTAGTTGGTTTATACCATCTTTTATCTTGTATTGGTCCCACATATAAGAGAAAATACAAAAAGGAGAACGTCTGAATTGAAGGAGGAGCCTTCTCATGAAAAACGTAAAACCCATCGATCGTTTGGCCCAATCGCAAGATCTGGAGAACCATTCCACCATTAAACGTTGCAGAGTTTAATTGGGCCTCGGTGTTGGGTTTGGTTCCTTTTTTTGAGATAAAGGGATTTAGGACCCGTCAACAGGTTGATTTTAAAGTATGATATTTAATGATAGATTAGTCCAGTTTAGATTATGAAATCCCAGTTATGAATTTGAGTTGTAATTTTTAGTTGGCATTAGTCAAGAGTTAGAGGTTTTCACAAAGTGAATTTGAATTAATATTTTTAATTATGAGTTTATGAGTTTATAGCTTTGCTTGAGTTAGTGATTTTGAATAGAGTGTTTTTAGCAGTTGATGATTGATGCACAATGTTTAGAGATCACATGGATTCCAAGAATACTTAGTGTTTCTTCTATGATGACAAAACTTTCTTTAGATTGTCTTATCCATACTTTCCATTTCTCTATAGAAGTCAACATTTAATTAATTCCACTTGAACTGTCACTAATAGTCAAATTCCATCGTGATGTTATTTGACACCAAAGACACAATCATCACCTTTGAATACTTTCCTTGTTTTTACTGCAAGATAGAAATAGTTTTGATCAATTAGAATTTGAATACAGTTATAACACGTTTTCTTTTGGTTAAGTAGATTAATGTTTATTCTTCGCAAAATAGAAATAGTTATGAGTTATTTTTAAGAATAGAGTTCACTTGTCAAAATAGTTTTGTTAGATTAGTTGTTTACTTGCTTACTTGTTCACTCAGAGATAGATAGATAGACTAACTTAGAAATAGCTTACATGTTGATATTTATTTAAAGAGAGATTATCTAGATTTGAAATAGATCACTTGTATTTGTTTATTTAGAGACAGGTCAAACAGTCCATTGTTTAAGGTTACTTAGAGAAAATAGTTTACAGTTCTAGACTTGCTTGAAGCTCATTAATTGAAGGTTTCTTTACATAGAATTTGTTAATTAACTAGATTTGAAAAGTCATCTCTTTAGAAAGTAGAATTGTAAATTGGATAGAATGTTGATCCCTAGGGTAGGCCATCTCCTTAGCTAGACAATTCTTCCATTAGATTTTTTTCCTTGGCTCATACAGTGCCACAACTCTAAGTTTACTTACCTCGGGTTGAAAATTTAATTGAGGGAATTAGTACATATAGAATACCCATCATGATTATTGACAATGTTTTTGTCAGTGGATGCAGGCTTGACGATGCTTTCTAATCTAACTCACATAAGGAGTAAAGGGGACATGCACAGAAACCAGACATTTAAGGGAGATGTGTGACAACGTCCCTATCACAACCTACTAGCATTCCCTCGATGGTCGGAACGATAGGTTAACGATTACCGAGTTCAAGAGATCCACGATGTTATGAGGGCGGATTGAGACAAACGCTCAGGAATATTTATAAGGCGTGTGCAATAAGGCAGAGTCTTTATTCCTTAGAATCCCTTAGTCTCTCACAAGGACAACTGAGTGGAGTGTTGAATCCAAGGATCAGACAAACTTCCAAAATCAGTCTAAGGTGTGTGGAAACCTTGGAGCACGGAGATGCGTCTTGAAGGGCACGTCACGTAATTAAAACTTGAATCAATAAATCTAGGTGGCTTAGAAAACATTGAAATGAATAGACCTTGTTAGAATTAATAATTAATTAAATAGTAAATTAATAATTAACTAAATCCTAACAAAGGTCTAAGCTTAAGTCTAAGACTAATTCTAAGTCTAAATTTAAATAAAGTATTAAATGAATTAAGACATAAGTTAAAAGAATGGATAATATAATCAAACTCTAGGAAAAAGGGAATAAAA
>SNQJ01S0178963.1:0-12726 GCA_010110895.2 Picea sitchensis | reverse complement strand
ATAATCGTTGGAGGAAACAGAGAACGGCAGGGCGCAGGGGGCGAGCTGGGGAATAAACCTCTTGTGAAGAGGGGTTCCTACGTATGTTGATTTATTTTGTAAGCCAAGAATGGAATAATACAGATGATATATTTACTTGAGACTGTGAGATTCATCACGGTTGATTCTTTCAGTGTGTTCTTCCTTATTTCAGTTGTGTTAAATTTGTTTGGAATTCATTTTATATGCTCCTTACCCACGGTTGATATTGTCATTATCATATTGTTTATCTCTTCCTTATTCCATCATGACTGTGTTACAAGTTTGTTTTCTTGTATCTCATATTTAGTTTCATTTCATCTTCCTAACTGATGTGCTTCGTTATAATTTAGTACGACCACTACTATAGCGAATGAATTTTGGTTTTCTGTAATTGTTTACTGTTTTTCCTCTATACCAGCTATCAGCGGGTGTAAGACCAGTCTACACTTCCAGAATTATACATATATTCTCTGCTACATCGGCCTTTCCTTTCCTTTTTCTGCTACCGCATCATGATTATCAAATGGCTGAAAGATAGACTTACTTTGCCTCACTTTCCGCAAGTTATATGATCACTGCTATTATCTCCTTTCCTCGATTTTCACTTGACTCCATGCCCAATGGACCATTTCCCTGGTTTAACCCCCAAACTTTAAAAATCCAAGACCATCATTTACCCATAAATATGCCCACCATTTTCACGCTTACTGAAGATCATATTGTGACATTATTCGAGAGATCCCTCTCAGGTTGGGAGGGGCAACTTCCAATCCAAAGTGGTTCGAGGTTGCCTCGGGATTGATTTGCATGCAACCCATTTCAGTTCCGAGTGACAACACTTCTTATGTTTGTTTAGTCTCGAGGATGGGGATATCAAGTCCTTTGTTCATAGGTCTAGTTCACCTTTTTAGGTCTAGTCTTGTAGTGATGTTAAAGTCTAATATAATAAATAGTTGGTTTTAGATATATTAATTTTTATTCATCTGCACAACTTGGGTTTCTTTTACTAAGGGACTATAATGGGCCACATCTTCTTGATCCTCTCATTAGCCACACCTTTATCTATCAAGTGACTATTAATAGCAATAGTTGTTCTATCTAAGTTGGTCACTATACTATACTCATCTCACTCATATTTTTCACTACAAACTATTGTTGTAAATAGATAAATTAGTTTTTATCTTCATGAGTAACTTGTATTTATCTGAATCCCATTTCTATCAATGTATGTAATTTTAAATGTTAGGACATAATATTCTACTTTATTTTTCATGCATCATATCGATGTATGTAATTTTAAATGTTAGGACGAAATATTTTACTTTATTTTTCATGCATCATATTGTATTTAATATTACAATTTCTTACTATGTAACTTATGGTGTAAATAATGTATATGGAAAGATATTTAATAGCATCAAGAATATAATCATATAATTGATTTCCAACAATCAGAATTTCGCACCTTTGTGAACTATGGAATCAAAAAATCACTTTTACCATGTGATTGCTTCCTTGGGAGGCTTGAGTAAGCAACCATGGCCCCTCATGAGGAGGCAACCGAAAGTATAGGAGAAGTAACCATGGCCCATCATGAGGAGGCAACCGAAAGGCTAGGAGAAGAAACCATGGCCCTCTAAGAAGATGCAACCTTGCAAGCATGATCCAGGTGGATCTCGGTGGTCATCCACCTTTTCCATTGAATCAACATTTTTGAGCCTGTGGCTTTGATAAATCATGATATTCACCCTTTTGATGGGGAATATAATGTAATAAAATTTCTTTTTGTTAATTACAGACATCGTGTAATGATTTCCTAGTGGTCATATGTACATGCCTACAACATAGCGTTAAAGCATTGGATCACATTAGAACTCTACAGTGAAGTCCACTTGGGAAGTACTATTGTTTTACATGCTTATGGCATTTTGTAAACTTGGAGCAATCTATCCCACATGCATCATGGGAATTATTCTCCTCTCACTCTCTCGTATATAATTCAGGTGAAGGAGGTCCTTTAAACATGCAATAAAGTGTTATGTAAAGCTTCTTGCAAATGAAGCATATCCAACATCTCTTTCTCTTCAAAGATAAGCTACGCTATTCTAGAAAAGTTTGTGTTATATAGTGTTTTTCTATTTTATTCATTAATATAAGTTGGGTTTCACTGTATTTCTTTGTTTCTGCTATATTTTCTGCTATCTCAACATAATCTGGATCATCAGTATTAACACAGTTTGCTCCTTGCCATTTCTCGAAGCATGTCCTCGACGAGGTCAAAGTATAGAGAGTTAGGTCTCAAGCCACTTTCTCTTGAGGGAAACCACTCTCACCAGCCCAGACAACCTCCCATGGTGGAAGAAAAGAGAGATGACATAACAAGAGATCCTTTCAAGACATTGCTCAAGGAATCCCTTGTGCGATAGAGTAACGCGATGGTGGAAAAATTCACTCAGATTCGTCGATGACTAATGATGGCGATTGAAGCATATTCAACAAACATCCATTTGGGAGGTGTGGAACCCTTCAAAGTACAAGTCTATTTGTATATCCCCTTATTTGAAGGCCAAAAAGATGCAGATGCTCTAGAAAAATGATTGAATCTTATAGAAGGTTATTACTTTGTCCAAAGATTTTCTAAGAGCAAAAATATTACCTTCGCACTCCTTAAATCCCTTCCCTGTGTTAGAGCTTGATGGGAAGGTTTCTATGAGAGGTACACCACAGATGAATCTACACCATTCGGGAGAGAACCCACTTGAGCGACCTTTGTAAACACCCTCAAGAATAAGTTCTACCCTGTTGGAAAATATGATGACCAATGGATTAAATGGACGACTCTACGTAAAAAAAAAGACCAGACAGTGCAGGAGTACACTAACATATTCCATACCTTGCGCTCAAAGTTGGGTATCAAAGACTCCAAGAGACACCTGGTTTTGAAGTACCATAGTGGTATTCACATGTACATTCAAGCAGAGACATATTTCTTGGACATCTCCTCATTAGGAGTTGCTTATCGATATGCAATCAAAATTGAGCATAAATTTAAGCAGTGGAGTAAGCGGGAGTTCAGGTTTGCAAATATGCCACAACAAAAGCATGGCAAAGGAAACTCTAACTCACAAAACGAAGGACAAAGCAAGGAGAGTCAATATAAAGAAAATTAGTCCAAGCAACCAGTTAAGAAGGGTGATGGGAAGTCTAAGAAAGACACTAGAAAGTGGTGTGAGTTCCACAAAATCCCCTAGCACAACATTGATGAATGTTGTTGGAAACAATCATTGGTGGCCAAGATCAAAGAAAAAGACTCATAAATTGACTTGGACTTCAATTCAGAGCACAATAAAGGGAAAAATATCATCAATGAAAAACCCATTGCTACCATCATGGCCACAACAATACAACTAAAAGAACCAGAGGATCTTGAGGAGGAGGAGTGCCTCTTCCACTCGAAAATGTGGGTAAATGGGACCCCACTGTATTTCATTTTTGACAGTGGGAGTCAAAAGAATCGAATCTCAATTGAGTTTGTCAAGAGATTGAAGTTTCCAATGATATCACACCCCCAACCATACACCATCGGATGGTTGAGTCGGGGATGAGACATATGCATCAACCAACAATGTCGCTTGTCCTACGACATCAAGCTCTTCAAGGATGAGCTATTGTGTGATGTTTCCCCACTTGAAGTCTATAATGTTATTTTAGGACAACCATATATGTGGAAATGTCACGTTATCTATGAGTCTTGGCCCCACAATGTCATTGTTAATTTGGGAAGTCGACGCTATAGGGTACCAGAGGTAGTTCTGACTACTGCCACTTCATTGATATCGGAAAAACAATGCCACAAAGTAATCTCTCATATCACAAAGTTTTCCCTCTTCACGATCCAATCAGAAGGTGAACAAAAGGTCATTGTGACCACTACAACCTCGACCCAAGACCTTTCTATCCAGCAGAAGTAGGTCGATAAGATTGTAGAGGAGCACAAAGATATTTTTTCTTCACCTACAAGGTTGCCTTTGCACCATCACATCTCACATTCCATTGACTTGGTATCCAATTCTCCCTTACCCAATGGTCCAATATATAGATGACCCCTTTCAGAGAATGAGCGTCTTCTATATGTTCATCATAGCTCTAATGGCCACGACTCTTTTCAAGTGTGCTTGGGGTTCCAACCACGAGCCCCTACAGATATAGCTCTTTGTGTTGCATCTTCACCGACATAGTCCTCCCACACTCATACCAAGGTAGATCATGTAGCCAAATTTGTTGAATGGATCCAACACCTCCACCAACATGTTCATGACATCCTTCCACAAGCCAAGTACAAGTAGGATAACTACTTTAGCAAGGAAAGCGACTCACCAAGGGANTCCCACACTCATACCAAGGTAGATCATGTAGCCAAATTTGTTGAATGGATCCAACACCTCCACCAACATGTTCATGACATCCTTCCACAAGCCAAGTACAAGTAGGATAACTACTTTAGCAAGGAAAGCGACTCACCAAGGGAAAGATTCAACAAAAGTTTTCCCATCTTCTGAGGGAACTTAACACAATGGGGACCATTACTTCCTAAGGGGGGAGGAATGATCCAAGTGGATATCAGTGGCCATCCACCTTTTCCATTGAATCAACACTTTCGAGTCTGTGGTTTTGATAAACCATGATATTCACCCTTTTGGTGGGGAATGTAATGTAATGCTATATCCATTTGTTAATTACAGATATCATGTAATGTTGCCTAGTGGTCTTATGTACATACCTACAACATAGTGTTAATACATCATATATAATTGAGGTGAAGGAGATCCTGTAAGCGTGCAATGGAGTGTGATGTAATTTTTGTTGTGAATGAAGCATAGCCAACATCTCTTTCTCTTCAGAGATAAGCTACCCTATTCTAGCAATTTTTTTGTTCTACAGTGTTCTACTATTTTATTCATTAATAAAAGTTGGGTTTCATTGTATTTATGTGTTCCTGTTATATTGTCCTTCGTATTTTATTTAGTTCTCAACATAATCTGGATCAAAGCACCTAGTAACATTGAGATCATCTAGGCCATCAATTGATCCAATCTCGGTGGCTTAATCCATTCCTCATGGTTGGGAATATAATAGGCATGTCTTCCACTCCATTCATCATGGTTGGGAATATAATAGGGATGTCATCCATGGGTGAAATCATGAAGATGGGTTACACTTTTGCTTGTTTTATGACAAAAAAAACTGTATTTTCACAAGTTATTTAACTTCCGACATACAAAAGTATTTTTTTTATTTAGAATTTCACTTTACAGTAAAAACAAAATTTGTGAAGAATTGTTTAGCTTTCCAATGACTATTTTTCAAAAGAATTTTATCACGATTTGATATGTCAATTTGACAATTGTTTAACAGTATGTTCCTTAAACATAAAATGAATGATAATGAGTTACTTATTTCTACAATAATGTATCTATTATTAAACTTATGTTTTTAAGAAACGAAATATACCGCAACAATCTACAGAGACTCTATTTTATTATGACTATAATTTTGAATCTAACAGATGAATATTATAATTTCTAGAATTTTTTTAAGTTGACCAAGCTGAAAACATTGCAGATTTTAAACACATGTTGTTCTACACATTGTATCTATCTTAATTTTTACTTAAAACTAAAATCTAAATATACCCTTTTGAAAAGAACAGTTTAAGGATTATGAATATATTTTTTCCAAATTTTTCACTGTATATTTTTAGAGATACCGATATTTCATTTCAGAATCTACAGATGTTTTGTTTCATTGAGAATCATAATGCTGTTTGAAAATATGTAGTGATTTTAAAATTAAAAAATTAGATTAAAAAAATGAAAAAATTAATAGAGATTGAAAGTAGATTCAATTTGGAAATGATGGTGTCATTTTGACCAATTCACTGAGCCATACTGCGAGTCGCAACCTCTAAATTGAGTTAAAGCTTGGGGCAATTCTGGTTTTTAGTTTCAGTCCCAATTTCCTTTTCATTAGAAATCTTGGAAATCTAACGAAGCGTCAAAACTAAGCGATTCCACGTTTTCATAGAAAAACAATTCTTTATTGAAAAGAGCGGTCTAATAGATTGCATCCATGGAAAAAATGAAATGACCGCGTGGTATCATTTTGTTTATTTTAAATTGTATAAATAGGCTTTTGGTTAGAACACATTTAACACAATTCATGGAATGGGCGGAACATATGGCTTTCGAGGTGGTTTAAAGCATTTCTATTACTAATTAGGTTGTATTCTTTTCTTTCTTTATTTCTTCCCTCTTGTTCCCTTGGAAACTGTCGGATCGATATCGATACATGGTGGTTTCTAGAGCACTTAAACAAAGTTTGAATCATCTTTTTGGTTTTGTTGAATAAGGTAAATGATGTTTGTTCCAGTTTTATTGGAATAACAATTTATATGTTGAAGGATAAATGTTTAGCATTTTTTCAAGGTGAGTCATTTGAACATATATTTTATAGTTAACTATAAAAGTCATGGGAAATAGTTCTTGTGAGAAAAGTATGATGCTTTTCAAAGATGATACTACGCCAAAATCGAGACAAAGGAAGAGCTTCGAGGAGAAAGAAACAGAAGCGTGCAAATATTGGAGAGAAAAGCTTGATGATAATGTCAATAGAGATTTTCGACAAGAAGAAGTTCAACTAGATATGCATGCACATATGATGATCAAACACACAACACACATTAGGTTGTATTGAAAATTACAAAATTCAAAGTATAGAATTCAAATTAAAATATTGTAAATAATATAATTGATTGTAATTACAATTTGATGTTTTCAAAAACATAAATAGATTTGTCTCATAATGTTGAAGGAGATGAAGCAGAAATTGAATCGAGGAAAGGCAGATGTCCTTTATAGGTATGTACAAAATTTAGATTAATACAAGATGAACCTCAAGTATATATAACTAGTGAATTTGTGTTGGGTTATGTTTTTAATATAAACTTTTAAATTGAAATATGCAGGAATCTATCAACATTGATGGTGAAATATTATAAAATGTTGATATTGACAAATTGGGAAGAAAAAAGCTAAGCATTATATAATATGTCGAACTAAGAGGTATGTATATGCCTTTCAAAGATGAATGGAATGCTTGATGCGGGCTCAACTTTTACTTTCTCTATTGAAATTAGAAAGTTAAAATAAACTACATCATTATTGGGTATTCAAAGTGGAGCAAAGGGATACAAAGGTTACTAGCGGAGATATGCTAACAAACATAACTAGTGTATTAAAAGCTTTGGAAAATCTTGAAAAGAGATGTGTCCATGTTGCACGTAAAGCGTTACAAACAACAATTGTTTGAGGGAGCAATATAAAAGATCGTTTGACACTACATGGAAAAAACTTTGGGAGCGTCGAGAAAAACATTGCACAAACATAGAAATTTTGTTTCCAAATAGATGTAAATGATGAATGGCTTGTTGGACCGGTGTTCTGAACAACCCTACAAAGATAGACTTCTAGAAAATGTTAAAGAATTGGTCCGTAATTTTTGGTTGGAAGAATCTAGTGTTTCACCACATACAAAGGATGTGTTACCGAATAGCATGAAATCAATATGAGAACATCCAAAACATATATGTGCCAATGACACAATTAGAGTTGTTTAATAAGTTCAAGAAGAGCACAAAGAAGTTAAAATTTTTCATCAATACATTTGTGCCAACAAAAACCATGGTTTGTTAGACCCATCAATATTCGTGACACTTGTTGTCATTATCATGTGGATTTTGGGTTGTATTATGACACTTTTTTTGGTTTTGGTAAAACTTTATGGCGATTCACCTCCTCTTCCACGGTTAGGTGTTTTATATCTAAAATTCTATGTGAAAGAGAAGATGATTTATTTTACAAAAAAAAATGTGTGTTTGGTGGAGCGAAATGTGATCGTTGTGTAAGTCTAAGTTTGTTTCATTCAAATTATCATATTGATATGAATGATCAATCATTTTCTAATATAAGTCAATTGGAAGAGATATGAATATTTGACGACATGACTCCACATTCTTCAAATGTTATTTCCAAAAGCTTGATTTGAAGGTAGATAAAATGTCACGTATAATAGAGTTTTGAAGAAGTTTGAGAATAAATCTATAAATACACCAAGCATTCACATAGGCTCGATGGAAAGATATACAATTCAAACAATAATCCCATGAAATTATTGTTTCACGAGGGGACAATTTTTATGCGTAGTTGATTTTGCAGGGAATTACACATTCGTTGCACAGAAAATATTTACAGAGTGAATATTATCATTACGATCAAGTTACCATATTTGTCCGTTCTATATAGACATGCTCAGCGAGAGTCTTCCAAACATAGAAAGCACCAATGACAATCGACATGTTATTAAAGAATATGCCTTTTATATAAAGTGATGATCAAACCTACGACACACATTATGTACAACATTATTTTGATCAATTTTATGATTCATTGGAAAGAATGTGAAATCATATTTGATCGACATTGGATATGGTCGATGGGTGTGTGGGTCAGTTCAAATCTGCCACGATCATTCTATTGGTTATCTTAGTCTTCATAAAAATTAAATATTACACATTGTTGGAATTTTTGGGGCGGTCATGGAAAGGAAACGGCGGTGCATGAGCATGTATGAAATGAGAGCACTTGAGGTATCAGTTGAACCCTCATACTGATCGATTTGAATCCGCTCTACAATTTGTTCAATGGTGCAACATAAGCTAAGTCATGAATATAATCCGTCAAGGGTTGTGCGTAGGTGTGTGTATATATAAATGTTACATGTATGTACCGATCTATATAGGGTGAGCGATGTCGGTATATTCAATCTTCAATCATTTTCTTGAGAGATTTCAAGTTAACAAGAGTTCTTGTCTTGTCGTGTTTTGGTATGTTGGAGTCGAAGATGTAAATAGATCAATCTCATATGGCCTTGATACAATACCTAGGTGAAAAATACATTCAGTTAAAACCAAAAGTTTTGAAATGGGTTTGCATTTGATAGATGGAATGACTATTGTTTTTGTTCAGCTTGCATAGGCGACTTCGGAGAATCTATAGATATTTGAAGCGAAAATCACGGGATATATTTAAATCTTGGAACTATATTGAACAATGTAAAGGAAATACCACTTACAGAAAGCAGGAGATGGAGATCAAATGAAACACTAAGTGTCGGGTTGATGGCGATGGAATTTTGATCTTGTTAAGAGAGCCAAAGAATTTTTATGTTTAAATTTTTCTTGTAGATACATGCTTGTGTGATAATCTAACACGAATTAATTGTTGTCCAATATATCCAATTATTAGGAGATGTTTTTGCCATGGTTGCACTTGAACCTTAACCAGCGTGAAATATTATTTGTCGATGCGGAAAGATGAGCTTATTAGAAGATTTTGATAATGGTTTTATATATGAAGAGGATCCATTATTGTTGAAAGGATATTTTTTTCAAAGTACATCAAACCGATACTCATGTTCACTTTCAAGACTACCCGGTCCAGATATCACAAAGTTGTCAATATAGTCATTTTGGTATGTACGTACAGCATAAAGTTAATAGAAGTTCAATAAATAAATAAAAAGATTTAGAAAATGGAAAATGTCCCAAGTCGATCATGAGCGAATAATTGAAGATGGAATACCATTACATTGTTTTTAAACAAACTTGGCACATGTGCACATTCCATAATTTTTATTTTTCATTGAAAAGTACATTCTAGATTTTGATAACTTGTTTTAACTATCTTCAAACATATTTCAATTATGATGTTATAAAATGATGAGTAATATTAAAACTCACTTGAAATACTATGTATACTGTTTTCCAACCTCTAATTGAATTGTACCAATGACCCACAAAATGTCTTGATACATAAAATCATAGTCCGTGGAGATTAGAAACACCAATAGTGGTTGATTTAATGTTGACTGGATATTTTAGGATCTCTTACATCACATGCTCCAGACATACATCCATTCATGTTTAAATAGGAACCTTTTAAGTGTTCATTTTCCATTCATGCTCCAGCCATACATCCATTCATTTTAACTAGGAACCTTTGAAGTGTTCATGTTTAACTAGGATTTATATTTGTAATCAAAAATAAATTTATATATTTCATTTTGAATTTGGTTATATTTATGAAATCAAAGGCTTCATGAATAAGCATTTCACACCCATAATCTTTCACATGAAAAACTAGGATTATTACATTATGTATAGAATTATTGTCTCCTTTTTATTTAAATATTTGATTTTTAAATTGTAAACTTGTAAACATGGTTTTATATTTGTTATCAAAAGGTTTCATGAATAAGCATTTCACACACCCATAATCTTTCACATGAAATACTAGGATTATTACATTATGTATAGAATTCTTGGACCTCTTTTTATTTAAATATTTTGATTTCTAATTGTAAACTTGTAAACATGTAATGCATGATTTGATTTGGTCTCATTGTTTTTGTGAATCAATAAATGTAAGAAGATTTTTTTACCTCATGATGATGCCCTAAATACTTTCTCCTTAATAGTTTTCATCATTGATCCAATTTTATATGGTGATAAATTGATCTATGTGTTATATTATTGCTTCATTTCATACATTATAGTTTTAGATCTATGGCATATACCTCCTAACCAATTAATCTCACATTTATTACATCTATAGAGAATGTCCCTTCTCATCTCATGGTCTCCTTTGACTTTGTTTATAGGGTTTCAATTTGTTGTCACCCTTGATTTGATTTGCCTCATTTAAGTCATTTAGTCTTCTTCTTATGGTCAAATTAACCATGTTTGATATATGTGACTAAATTCACCACTAAGGGTGATAATTGTTTTTACAAATCATCACTAAATAAGCTTGCTTGTACTCTTTAACTAGTATGTTGTGGTTCTTGTGTCACTAATATATTAGATCATTGTTAGAGCAACTATGGATTAACAAAAATGTCAACACACATCTAAAGGTAACACATCAAACTCTACTTTGTCAATATAATTTGTTGAGAATTCAAAATTCACATTGCACTAACACATCAAACTCTACTTTGTAAATATAATTTGTTGAGAATTCAAAATTCACATTGCAAGTTAACACATCAAACTCTACTTTGTCAATATAATTTGTTGAGAATTCAAAATTCACATTGCATTTATATTACTTTGTCAATATAATTTGTTGAGAATTCAAAATTCACATTGCACTTATATTGGATCCATAAATCCTTATTCTTGTTTTAAGTCAACCAAAGAAGTAGGGTTCAATATATGCAATTGCATGAAAGTTACCCTTCTTGATTATTGCTTATAAGATTAGATTGTGCTTATAGGATTAAGTAGTGATATAGGATTAAGTAGTGATGGTTGTATATTAAATATTGTGGTGATTTTCTCTTACTTATCTTAATTTTGATGAAGAATTTGTTTTAGTCTAATACAATTGGGATGGACAATTGAGAATAGAGAGAAATACCTTTTTTAATCATTTATTGATAACTACTTTCCTTCTTATTTCACATGTGCACTTTAACATGTTTTTAGGGATGAAATCTTTAACAATCTTATTTATTGTTAACTACTTTCCTTCTTACTTCACATATGCACCTTAACATGTTTTTAGGGATTAAATATTTAACAATCTTATTTCAATTGTTTTATAATATTCTATGATAAACACAAAAGGAAAATATTCTTCAGAGTATTTATGTATCATTCGTTTCAATATTTAGAGTTAGTGTTTTACTCTATAGTCCCATCACTAAATGACATATTTTCATATCATCCTTTGTAACGATATTGTTTGTCTAGAGTGAAACTAGTATTAAGAATGTTGTTGATTTCCTTCAATAGTAGTTCAAGGTTAACTTTCACTTTTTTAATTCACATATGCACCTTAAGAATGTTGTTGATTTCCTTCAATAGTAGTTCAGGTTAGCTTTCCTTTTTTTCTTCATATGCACCTTAACATGTTTTTAGGGATGAAATCTTTAACAATCTTATTTCAATTGTTCTATAATATTATATGATAAACACAAAAAGGAAAATATTCTTCAGAGTATTTATGTATCATTCGTTTCAATATTTAGAGTATTGTTTGTCTAGAGTGAAACTAGTATTAAGAATGTTGTTGATTTCCTTCAATAGTAGTTCAAGGTTAACTTTCACTTTTTTAATTCACATATGCACCTTAAGAATGTTGTTGATTTCCTTCAATAGTAGTTCAAGGTTAACTTTCACTTTTTTTCTTCACATATGTACCTTAACATGTTTTTAGGGATGAAATCTTTAACAATCTTATTTCAATCGTTCTATAATATTATATGATAAACAAAAAAAGGAAAATATTCTTCAGAGTATTTATGTATCATTCGTTTCAATATTTAGAGTTAGTGTTTTACTCTATAGTCCCATCACTAAATGAAATATTTCCATATCATCCTTTGTAACAGTATTGTTTGTGTAGAGTGAAACTAGTATTAAGAATGTTGTTGATTTCCTTCAATAGTAGTTCAAGGTTAACTTTCACTTTTTTACCATCAATTATGAGATATCATATTATGAGAAATCAAATATATATGAGACAAATTGCTATTTTGAATTCCAAAATTATGAAATATATATATATATATATATATATATAT
>SNQJ01S0178962.1:0-19601 GCA_010110895.2 Picea sitchensis | reverse complement strand
TTTTGTTTTAGGTAGCATCACTTTTTGATTTAGGTGTTGATTTTAATGTTTTTATGAGCAACTATATGAGTTTTGAAGGACATGCTTCAAAAATGTTGTAATTTTAATCCTATTAGAAAAAATGGTGCTACCGGTAGCACCACGTTTTGATTTGGGGGTTGATTTTCATGTTTTTTATGCAAAAATATGGGTTTTAAGGGATAGAGTTCTCATTTTGAGGTCACACTCTGTGTTAAGTCGGTAAATTTGTTTAATTACAAGAGCATCTGTGCTCTGCATACAATGAAAAAGAGGGAATTAGTGCGCATTATTTATAAACACATCGGGGCATGTTTTTATTATATTCAATTATGGGGCATTTTTATTATATTACTGTGTTGGTGTATTTTATTATATTAATGTATCGGTGCGTGTGTTTCAATAACGTACCGGTTCGTTTTGATAATAAATACACTGAAAAAAAAAACTCTGCTACAACTTCTACCTACCCCCAAAAAAATTCTTTATATCGAACATACACTAAAACCTCAACATCCAATCGAGAAGGTTGTAGCGGATATTCTTTTGAAAATTTTGGCTATTTTTTTTTAACTAAAAACCTCCACAAGAAGGTGTTCTACTTGTAGTGTTTCCAGGTACTATGCAAGTACACACACCTCATCCACTATCCTTGGCTTGAAGAGAATCACTTGTTTTTGTAGATGACTATGTAAACCCTCCAAATACTTGAGGAGTACATCCAGGTTCTTGGGAGAGATACCCAGCATGATGGACATCTTTTTTAACTCTGTGATGTACTCATGTACACTCTGCCCCTGCCTCTTCTTGAATTAGTGCCATTGGAGCCATTGGTTCTCTACCTTCCTGATAGGGTAGAATTGGGACTCGATGAGGGATTTGAAGTCCTCCCACCTAGTTATTGGTGGATCACCCCCTAACCTAAGTTTTTTCGTATGGATTTCCCACCAAGTTAAAGCATGGCCTTCTAAATTCAATATAACAAATGAAATCTTTTGCTCTTCATCTATATGGTGAATGCTCAAATAAACTTCTAGTTGTTGCAACCAATTATTCAGTTTTAATGCATCGATATCACTTTGGTATGGATTTATATCCACTTTCACTTCCATATTGAATAGGGACTATGAATGGTTCACGTCACTCAAACTCAACCGCTCTTTCTCAGATTTTTTGTGTGGCTCCTTTCCTAAGTCTTCCTAATCTTTCGATTTCCTCTCCAATCCATTCTCTGAGTTAGAGCGTCCATTATCTCCGAACGGTGCGATATTTATTACTAGAGCCACCATGAGGAGGTTCATATTGTGACTGATGTTGGAAACTTCCAATTCCAACCTCTCAAATATCTCTTCTACTGGATCATGAGGGTTTTTATGAACAAACTCATATGTCATGGCTAAGATTTTTGTGACTTCTCTTTAAGTCGATTCCTAGATCCTACAACTTCTCACAAATAACCAAAAGAAAAACATGCTCTGATTCCAATATGACCTGTAAACTGTTGGATAATCCACTATATCAGTTCTTCACCATATATATAATAAAATATTGTAATATTTTCTATTAACGTTATTTTTCCTTTAAATCTCCAGAATATTTAGTCATTGATTTTATGCTTATACATGAAATAGATAAAATGAAAAAAATAAAGAACAGTAAAATAAAATCACACCATCCACAAATAAACACAAGATATGACCTAGGAAACCCAGTACAGGAGAAAACACAGCTAGAACACGAGGTTGCTCTACTCTCTTTTATCTGGTATAGAAATGATGCAAGTACAAAGAAAGAGGCACTCTTGGTGGAATTTCCTTTGAACTCTGGGCTGTATGGATGCTATAGAATATATAAAATCCTATGTTATGCTCATAGAATATCACTCTCAAATATTTTTATTAGCTATGGAACAAGATACAATGCAAAAGAATGGAATACATTCTCCTCCTAGTGGCCCAGTATTTAACATAAGTCAATAACCATCTAAGGGTAGGTTTTTTACTTCCTCAACCCTCAATTGTGAAAGAGTTTTGGATATTCTATAATATTATTGAAATTTCATACATGGATAACCCCATATGCATGAGTAATAGGGGATGATGTGGCATCCTCTCATACCATGGTGGTCAACATGATACGTCAACATGTGGGAGGCATAAATTTTTCATATGAGCTTCGATTGGCATGATTTTTGCACCGTTGGAAATGTATTGATGTGTAGAATAGCCTCATGGGGTTCAAGATATGCTAAGAAAGTTTTATACCATAAAAAATCCATTTAATGCAGCAAAATGGGCCTAGAAAGTTCTAAACCCCAATTTTCCAAACTCAGACCTACCACTAAAATGACCTTGCAATTTGATTCCTCCAGTTCGTTCCACTCTAAAAGGATAGAGATCGATGAAAAACAACATAATGATCCAATTTGGATCATGAAGTCAGGATACCACCAGGTGTCGATTAAGAAAATTGATGTATGGAAGAAAACCTTCAAGTCTAAAGAAGGTTTCTTTGAGTGATTGGTCATGCCTTTCATCTTGACTAATGTCCTGACCACATTCATATGGATGATGGATGACATATTGAGTCCATTAACAAACTCCTTTGTGGTATTATATCTAGATTACATCCTCATATTTAGAAAATCCTTTGAGGAACATTTGAAGCACATTCAACAAGTCTTGGGAACCCTGCGACAACACAAGTTATATGCAATTTGGAAAAATGTTCCTTTAGCATGCAAAGAATCCAATATTTGGGATACATTGTGGATGAGTAGGGTGTTCATGTGGATCCATCCAAGATCCTAGTCATCCATAATTGGTAGGCTTCGAAGACACTCACTAAGCTCCATAGCTTCTTAGGACCATGGGCTTGTGTTGGGGTTCTCTCACATTTATTGTGTGCTAAGCCGAGTGACCAAGGGTGGAGCGAAGGCCAATTTGTTTTTAACCACATACCAACATAAAGCATTCGAGGATTTGAAATTATTCCTCTACTCAACACCAATCCTTATTAGGCCATACCTCCAAAAACCATTTAAGATTGAGAAGGATGGTTCATTTTATGTTGTCGGTGCAATCCACACTTAGCATGGGAATTTGGTGGCCTATCATAGTGAAAAACTCTCTTATGTTGTTTGAAGATACCCCACCTATGACAAAGATATGTACTCCATTGTGTAGGCATGTCGACAATGTAAGCATTACTTTCTAGGGAAGGAAATGATCATCCACAGTGATCACAAGCCTCTACAATTCATGCAGACACGGGGAAAGTTACAGAATGACCTCCATCAGAAGTCGTCCATGTACCAACAAAAATTCGACTTGAACATCAAGTACAAGAAGAGAATCACCAACCATTTTTCAGACTGCCTTAGCCGACTCTCGATTGTGGTGCTAACCACAATTTTTAACTCTTATGGGCATGAGACTTATAGGTGGCCACAATTATACAATAGTGATTTTGTCTTTGTTTTTCCCTATTAGACATTAAGTGTAGGAAAACTAGTTTCATACTTTCATCTCTAGGATGGATTGTTATTCCATCTAGGTCATCTATGTTTTCCTTAAATACAACGTGCCAAGCTTATTTGGGAAGCTCATTATAGTTGGCTGGTAGGACTCTTTAATGTCGACAAAAAAATGGCAGTACTGGAAAATCAGTTTTATTGGTCGAATCATCAACAAGATGTCCGCAAGTACATTAGATATTGAACTACATATGGAATTATTGTTGGTGTGTGCACAGTTGTAGGACCCTAGATTTGATTTATCTTGACCAACAAAACTCTTCAGACACCAGCCTTTTTTGCATCACCTCCATGCAAGTGAAGTCTCACTTGAGGCATCTATTGAGTTTGTAGGAACTGCATTTCTGTAGTACTGGGGGAATGGGAGGTAATCATCCTTGTCATTCTTACTTATCTATTCAATGCACATTATTATGTATTTTCTCTCCTTAGGTTACTTAATGAATTCAATTATGTATTATCATTATACTTTAGAGTGAAGCATAAACCAAGTATTGTAACATTCATAACTATTGTGCAATGATCACACAGAAGACAAATTTAGTATAACATGCATCAACAAAGTATCCATGATCAATCACATAAAATTCAAGTAAACAAAGTAGTTAACATGGTTCATCCAACTTTGGGCTACGTCCAAAACTGTTGGATTCTTTATTATTCTTTCTGTAATTGTCTCAGTCTTGCACACTGCTCTTACAAAGATACATCATGCAATATTTTCCTTCATCTATCCTAGTCACTCTGCAGTGCAAGCCTCTCTCTCTCTCTCTACAACATCTCCTTAACATTCATACATAGACTCTTTCCTTCTCAGCCTATTCTATCACTCTTCTCACAAAACAAAAACTCTTATCATATTGGAACTCTCGACAGTGCATCTAGAGAATAGAATAGAACAAGAGAGAACCCCTATATTTCCAACCCATTACATATATACATTAATTCCAGGGCTTAAAACCCTACTTTTCTCATCCCAAAACCTTATTAAAATTCATGACAACTCAAGTTGACTTGCTATTTGGGTTGTTTTACCTACTTTTACTCGTGCATGTTGCTTTTCCCTTCTCGACAGCTGATATTCCTACTTTTTTGTTTCTTGTTGTTTTTAGCATGCCCAATTGTTTTCCTTTCTTTTCGCCCCTTTTCTTCTCTTGATTTATTCTCTTCTTTATCCTTCTATTTTATTATTTCGCTAAGTATGTTCTTATTGTGCACTGTAGTCCTAAATGTGCTTCAACTACACACTCTCGATCCTACCTTGTATTTATTCTTCTTCTGTTGCGCACATCTTCCATACTTATTATTTTCATGAATATTATTTCCATAATGCCTATCCAACAAGCTTATTCATCCTTTTTTTTTATTCTTCCACTAAGTATGTTCTTGTTGTGCACTGTACTCCTGAATGTGACTCAATTTCGCACTCTCGAGCCTACCTTGTCTTTCTTCTTCTTCGGTTGTGCACATCTTCCATACTTAGTATTTTCATAAATATTATTTCCACAATGTCTATCCAACAGGCCCCCAACACTCACCTTTGGCTCGTCCCGATCCACTCAGGCCTATTGTATTGTACTTTTCCACACCTCCATCAACTTTTGGAGGGTCTCCCTAGCTCTCTGTACCCCTTTCATCACTTCTTATTATTTACTCAAAATTTCCTCCACTATATGTGTTGTGAAAGTTGCGAGATTTGCCTCAGTATCCTACGATTCTTGCTTCATAGTGCCCCGCATAGTGGCCAACTTGCCTATCACTCTAAGTGCTTTGTCCAACAGTGGTTCCAATTTCTACACAACACTCTTTTGTTTTTCTTTCATATGTTCTATTTCAGCATACAACTATTTGTTATCCAGAATTGTTTTCATTCGTTCCATAGGTGGTAAAGTATTAATGCTCTCATTTTCTTGGTGGGCCTTCTCGTGTGCGCTCCTTATTTTATCTTCCATGTCATTCAGATCTAAATTCATTGTGAGCTAGGTCCAAATATGAGTGCTCTCATTACACTTCCTTGTGAAGTCTTGTTATAGGCTTTTAATTTTTGCAATTGATGTCTGTGTTGTCCTTTCCCTTTGTTCCCTTTATTTTGGTTGTGTCCTTGGTACTATCTGTGATTCCAAGTCTTCAATCTTGTTGCGGAACCCTTTTATGACTTCGCCAATGTTTGACACTTGTTCGTCCATCTGACTTCTACTATTATTGGTGCTTCTGGGATATCTTTATACAATTTTTGGACAATAGTTTGTATGCGTTGCACCATTTATACGGTTTCGTCCTTCTCCTCCATTGATTTCTCGAAATTTTCTTCGGCCTCACTCTTATCCTTCAGTATGCTTTCTACTTTTTTCTCAACTACACTCTTTTCTTGGAGAGACATTGTATATTCCTTCTGTAGTTTTTTCTTTTCCTTTGAAACTTTTATCATCTTGCTAGAAGGAGAGTCTACGTAGAGTCGTCATTCCTGCGTGATAACCATTTTCAATCCCTGTAACAAAATTATGGGAATTTGTGAGATGACTAACTCTAAGAGACTTAGTCTTTGTACTTGTTCATGCATCTTGGGTGTGGGGAACGCGATTGCATCTGCTCATATTTTTATCACTCGTCTCCCTTCAACCATTTTTGAGAAGTGAGAAGTGGTATCTTCTACTGCCCCTGGCGCACCTATTGGTTTTCCTTCTGTGGATCTTCTTTATGCTTCCAAGCTTACTATCTCCAGTCGTTGTTTCAATTCGATCAACTATTCTTGCATTTTCTTACCTATTTCTTCATGTTGTTGTGACATCTGATAACCTATCTCCTCAGTAGCATCCTTTACATGGTAACCAATTTGGTCCATTTTGTCATTCGTAAGTGTAAAAATGGGCGTCTCCTTCTGTGATTTCATATTTTTGCTCGCACCTCCTGTTGGACCCTTCCCCTTGTCCTTTCGTTTATTTCTTGTCTCAGGAATTGTATTTTTTGTTTATTCTATTGATGGTGTGGTCTCCAGTACATCCTCTGCACCATTTCCTTGACTGTGTTCCTGATCATTCCCTATATCATTGCATTATTCTGCCTCTTTGTTACCAGATTTTGTTGTCTCAGTGCCATCTGTAGGGATTTTCCAATATGAGTCACAATCCTGCATGATTAGTTGTATATTCTCTTCAGTAACCTTGTACTTTTTATGGACCCACTCCTCTCTCTGGTCCTTCTTTTCCTAGACATATGTATGATGCTAATATACTTGAAACTGTGTGATTGGTGCATATGATTCCACCAGTTGTGGTGTGATGCACGGTGTGTCCTTAATGCAATTTTGAATCCTTTCATCATAGAGAAAAAATTCTAATTTGTTGTTTGTTTGGCGTTGTTTATTCATCGTATACCAGAAGTTATGGTATTTTTCTACTAAGCAAGGCTTCCCCCTTTCGCCCAAGAACTGTGCATCCTTCATCTCTTCCCATGCTATGAATATAAGCAAAATTAGAATCCATGGATAATGGAATTCCATGCCTATATCTTGTGCTTCGGTGCAGTCAATAAGAAATTGGTTTAATAGGAAGGCTTCCCAACTCATTGAAGTCCCTTCCATAGAATTATCTTCTGCATATATCACTCTTGTTGGCACTTGGCCCTTCCATCATTTCTATAGCCGCTTGCATGCTAATGCCTATTTCGCAAGTCTGATAGTTGGGTCACATATGCTTGGCACATCCAAGTCGTGCACCCATGTAACTGTGAAAAACTCTTTTTTCATGGCCTTTGACAAGGCCATGTCTCTATTTTTATCGGCAAACATCAAGGTGGTATATTCCCCCTATGTCGATAATCCTATGATCCTTGCAAAAAATTATGTGTTTATTGAGATTGGCCTATCTCGCCACAGATATCCTCCATGCACACCAGATAAGAGAAACTTAATGCATGCATTTACTTGTTTGCTCTGTCTAAAGAGTGGGATGTCAAATAGGTTGAGAAGGCATGCTCGCTCCAATACTATATCCCATACCTAGGGAACAATTTTTCTCTGGTTTGTTGTTGGGTCTACCTTCAGCTCCATATAACGGTTGGGCACCAGTTCAGGGAAATTCTCTATGTTTGTAATCTCATGGTATGCATATCTGAGTTGTGGCAACTTCCCCAACATATCTCCATCGATGATAACCCCTTATGGTATATCGGGTGTCACCAATATTGATCCATATGGATGTCGGGTGTCACCAATATTGATCCATATGGATGCTGGTTGCCTCCCACCTATCTAACCGCCTATTTTTAAGTAGCTCAGTTCACGCTTTTCCTAGTTTCGGGTCCCCGACTCTAGGGTCGCTTTTTGAGGTCCTAAACAACATTTTTTAGGTATTTCCATAGATAACAAAAATGTGTATTCCTTAGATAGACATTTCCAATGGGATTTATATGTTTTAAATCCGAGATCGTGATGCAGCAGTGACCCCGGTAGTTGAGGTACCATCTTACCCATAGGGCCCACGTGATTTTTTATGCTTCATCTCCTAGGGTTAGGTTTGGATGTACAGTGGTTTTGACATTCCTGCTTATTGTAAAATCTTTGTCGTGAAATTTCATGTAATCATATTCTTGTGAATGAGTTCAACCATCACATCTCTTCTCCTCGTAGATAAGTCACACCATTATAGTAAGTTTCCATTTCCGGCCAAGATTTTACAATTTTAGCTTTATTTCCTTATTGAATAGAACCGGTTTCATCAGACATTCGTTATTCTGGTGGTTAAGCATATTTTGATAATAATCTATTCATTTCATTCTCGCAAATATATTCTGATCAGTGGCATCTGAGCTGTCTACTCCTTGTCATTCTAATGCATGTCCCCAACGAGGTCAGTACAAAGAATTAGGTCTGAGCTTGTTTCTCTTGAGGAAAAAAATATCTCGCACACCCAAACGATTTCATGGAAGAAGAAAAATAAATATGATGGTGATAGAGGAGATCCCTTCAAATGTTTTCTCGAGGAATCCCTCACATGACAGAGGATGAGATGATGGATAATTTTACCTAGATCCTTCAATGACTACAAATGGCGGTCGATTCATCTTCAACAAGAAACCGTTTCATAGGTGTGACACCCTTCAATGTATAAGTTATTTTTGATATCCCTTTATTTGAATGCAAAATATATGTAGATGCTTTAGAGAAATGTTTGAATCTATCAGAAGGGTATTTCTTTGTCCATAACTTTTCTGAACAGAGAAAATATTACTTTTTGCTCTCAAAGTCAGCCCCCATGTCAAATATTGGTGGGAACTCCCTATGAGAAAAATGAAACAGAGAAAACCTCATTATTTACCGCAACACCGGGAGTTCTTTCATGGATGTTATTAAGGAAAATACTACCATGTTGGAAGTTATGATGACTGTATACAAAATGGGCCTCTTTGAGGTGAAAGAGACCAAGCAGTGTCCAAGTTCATAAATATCTTCCATACCTGTACACCAAGATGTGTATCAAATATTTCGAGAGACACTTGGTTTTGAAGTACCAAAACGACCTACATAGGTACATCCAAAAAGAAATGGATTTTTTTGACATCTCATCCTTGGCATGGCCTACCGATATGCCAACAAAATCAAGCAGAAGCTCAAAAAAAAAAAAAAAAAAAAAAAAAAAAAAAAAAAAAAAAAACAAGAAAGGGAGGCCCCAACTCGTAGAAAAAAGGGTAGAGAAAATATGGATAGTATCGAGACAACCAGTCGAAGATTGAAGCAAAGAAGGACACCAAAAAAGACAAAGAAATATACCGGATGTGGAAAGCATCGGTCATAATATCCCTTGGCATAACACCGCTGATTGCCACTTGAAGCAGTCGCTGGTGGTTGAGATGAAATCCTCAAAATATGATTATGTCTTGGATTCTTATTTTGATTTGGATAAATGAAAATAAATCATTGATGTAGAACCCAACACCATCATTTCTACCACCACCAATGTCCAACTCGACAAACTTGATGAACCAGAGGAAGGAAACGACCTCTTTCATTCACAGATGTGAATAAAAGGCACCCCACTGCACTTCATCGCTGATAGAAGTATCCAAAAGAACATCATCTCAGATAGGTTGTCAAGTGACTCACTGGCCGAAAATGTCACACCAAGATCCCTACACAATTTGATGGTTCCACCAAGGAAGTGACATACACATCAACCAACAATGTCGCCTATCATATGACATCAGCCCTTCAAAAGACGAGGTATTGTGTGATGCTTCCCTCCTCAGGGTTTGTAATGTTCTTTTGGGCCAACCATATTTATGGAAACTTCATGTTGTATATGATTATAGGCCTCTTCAGAGTGTTATTATTACATTGAACAAGAAATTGTATAGAATACCCAAGGCAGTCCCACTTCCTAGTGCTATTTCCTTGATATTCACCAAGCAATGCAGCGTCATCTCTTAGACAGGAAGTTTGTCTTCATGATTCGCTCTCATAGCGAGTGAAATATTGCAGCCACATCCACTGGGCCTCGACCAACCCCAAACAAAAGAAAGTGGATAAGTCATGGAAGAATACTCATATCTTCTCCTCACCTATCGGGTACCTTTGCACTGTCATGTCAATCAACCTATCGATATGACCACCAACACATTCTTTCCCAATGTGTCACTCTACCACCACTCTCTATTAGAGGCATGTGGATCAAGCAACAGATCCAAGAAATGCTCCAAAAAGGGCACATCCTTCCATCCCATCACATTATGAGCCCACCGTGTTGGTACAAAGAAAGATGGAACCTAGCGAACCTACATTGATTACCGGGCTCTGAAAAAAAATCACATCCGTAAACCAGCACTGGCTCCCTCAATCGACCTAACTCCTTGATCAGCTCATGGGGCCAAATACTTCAAGAAGATTGATCTCACTCGCTACCACTAGGTCCCGGAGAACGTACAGATGTATGGAAGATCACCTTCAAGTCAAAGGAAGGTCTTTTTGAATGGTTTCATGCCCTTTTGGTTTGACAAATTCTCCAACCACTTTCATGAGGATGATGGACTTATATCCTCAGCGTAATTATCTACCAATACTTTCGTAATGGTGTATATGGATGACATCCCCTTCATTTGCAACAAGACTTCGCATCAATTTGCAAAGATATTTCAATGTGTTCTCAAGACACCCTATGGAAAGACTATCTTTATGCCAACTTGGAAAATGTTCCTTCAACATGGACGTGGTCCATTACCTCAAGCATTGTTGATCGACAAGAAGCATGTGGATCCGTACCAAAATCCAAGTCATCCCCTCGATCGGCCATCCCCAACCACACTCATTGAGTTTCATATATTTTTGGGCCTTACCAATTTCTACCGCAGGTTCGTGTTGGGATTCTCCCATATTGCATGGGCCCTCAACCAAGTAACCAGGGGTGTTGGTAAGGTGAAATTTGTGTGGGGTTGGTACCAACAATAAGCATTCGATGATTTGAATAAATGTTTGTGCTCATCTCTAGTACTTTCCCTACCGGACCTGCAACACTTTGAGATTGAGACAGATGATTCAGACTATGCTATGGGCTCCATTCTCACTCAACACGGCCACCCTGTGGCCTATCATAGTGAGACATTATCATATGTTGTCCGTAAGTACCCTACTTATGAAAAATAAATGTAATCCATTGTGCAAGCCTGCTTCCAGTGGATACATTACATTCTTGGGAAGGATACAGTCATCCACACTGATCATAAGCCACTACAATTCATGCAGACACAAGGAAAATTGTAGAATGACTGCCATCATAAGTGGTCCACGTAATTGCAACAATTCCACCTCAACATCAAGTATAAAAAGGGAAGCACCAATTGCGTCGTTTATTGCCTTAGCAAACCACCATTTGTGGCACTCACCACAATGCTAAACTCTTGGGGCCATGAGACCTCTGGATGGCCCCAACTCTATGAGACACTCCCAGACTTCACCACCACCTACCAAATGTTGGGCGCAAATGAAGTTGTCGTTAATTTCCATCCTCGGGACGTGTTGTTGTGTCGTTTAGTCCATATCTATGTTCCATCAAGCGAGCGAGCGAAGATGATCTGGGAATCCCGCTACAGTTGGGTGGCAGGACACTTCGGCAAAAAGAAAGTGGAAATGTTGCAGAAACATTTCTACTAGTTGAAACTTCAACAGGAGGTCAGCAAGTATATCAGGTCCTGCACTGCCTACACGATTTCCAAACCGGCCACTAACAAATAGGGAATCTACACCCCTCTGCCTACTCCTGACAGGCCATGGGAATCCATCTCAATGGACTACATGTTGAGCCTCTCATCCACCAAGTGGGGCAATGACTATGTTTTTTTGGTTCTAGATCGCTTTTCTAAGATGGTGATTCTAGCCACCTGTAAGAAGAGCATCATAGAAAAGGCCACTGCCAAACTCTTCTTTGAATGAGTCTGGATACATTTTGGAATCCCACAAACCATTGTCTCAGATCGAGACAGTTGATTTCTCAACACATTCTGGTCAAGCCTTTGGTCACTGCTGGACACCAAGCTCACCAAATCCATGGCCTTCCACCCCCATACAAATGGCCAAACCGAGGTCGTAAATCGTATGATCGTGCATATCTCGCGCATGTATAATTACAATCACCCTTTCACATGGGAAGAGAGTATCCCCTATGTTCATCATAGCTACAACCGAGCCCTGCATAGCTCAACTAGCCACATCCCCTTTCAGGTGGGGTTGGGATTCCAACCATTGGGTCCCATAGATGTTGCACTACCCCTTGCAGTCACCTTGACCAACTGATCTCCTGCTCCAACTCAAGTTGAAAAAGCCACCTGGTTCATTGAGCGGATCCAGCACATCCGCCAACAAGTTCAAGATATCCTATAGAACTCCAATTACAAGTACAAGCAACACCATGATCAACATCGGGTGGCACATAAGTTTCAGGTGGGCGACAAAGTTTGGTTGAACTTGCAGAAAGAGCACCTTAAAGGACCCCATCGAAAGCTTCGCCCACTCCATTATGGGTTGTACAACATCACCAAGGCGATGGGGGATAATTATTTTGAGCTCAACATTCCTCCTTTCCTTGTCTTGCACCCAATGTTCAATGTGGATATCCTTCGACTGTATTTCCCACCATTATTGGACATCTCAGAGATAGCATAACAACTGACACCAACATAGCTCAACCCCGACTACATACAATAGGCATCCAATGATAATATTGTGGACAAACAAATCAAGGGCACTTGTCACCAAAGGATCCATCTTTATCAAGTTGTCAAAGTAGGGCATCTCCTGCACTAAGGCAAGTGGCTCACCCAGGGCCAAATTCAGTAGAAATTTCCTCATCCAATGGGGGAAATAAATTAAATGGATACCATTGGTTCTTAAGGGAGGCGGATTGATCCAGATGGATTTCGGTGGCCTCCCACCTATTCCAACTGGCTCATTTTGGCAGTTTTCCAATTTGGCAGTTTTTTCTCTAGTTTTTGGGTCCCTGACTTGCGGGGCCATTTTGAGGCCCTAAACAACGTTTTTTAGGGCTCACAATAGACAAAAAAAAATGTGTATTCCTCATATAGACCTTTCCAATGGGATATCATGCACCTATAACAGAGATTGTATTCAAAAGTTACAACCCTAGGAAGTTGATGTACTAACTTACCCAAACAGGGCCCACATGAATTTTGGCGCTTCATCTCCTAGGGTTAGGTTTTTTGGATGTCTAGGGTTTTTGACATTCCCATTTATTGTAAAAAGGCCTTCATAGCCTCATTGTAATAATATTCTTGCGAATGAGCACATCCGTCACATCTCTTCTCAGAGATAAGTTGCCACCATTCTAGCAATCTTATTTCCACTGCATTTTACAGTTTCATCTTATTTCCTTATTGAACAGAAACCGGTTTTATTGTATATCTATTATTATATGTTAAGTATCTTTTGATAATAATCTGTATTCATTTTGTTTTGCAAATATATTCCGGATCAAATATGTGGTTAACATTCTTCGGTGGTGTCACTGGCAGGGATGATTTTAAGGATGGAAATCTATTTTTAAATGTAGAAACCTTGGCGAATCTTACCAATCCTTCATATGCCAACTATAAATGTTTGGCGATATTTTTGTAAACATATTCAAATTTCTAAGAATTTTATATAGTTTTTTTTAATTTTTGGCGATTTTTAAGGTAAAATAATTTTATCCTATAGAATTTGGGCGAATCATTTTTAAAATAGCGAATCTCGCTTTTGGAAAAACCATGGAAATTAGCCCATGAGCGAAATTTAGCCCCTAAAATCATCCATGGTCGCTGGTGGGGCATCATATTTTCTTGTTCGAATGTAATCATGGGGGAACCTTGGCTCTGAGGATGATGTTGCTCCTAGAGTATCCTAAACCTCTAGTACCTCTAGTTCTACTCGTGATTCTTTCGTGTGGATTTTCTTTGGTACAGGCATTGGTGCTTTCAGTGGTTCCATTTCTGTAAAAAACTGTAATCCTTGACAATTGATTTGGCTTTGTTTTTCTTTCGTGTCTCTGATCATGTTCTTGGTTCACTCTCACTTGCATGCATCTCATAGTAACAATAATTCATTTTTGGTGACCCTCAACTACTTTTGTGCCTCCTTGCCAATTGTTCATGTCCCTCTACGCCTTAACTAACTTGTCCAATCCACCAACAGGGTTGATGAATGGTTAAATAAATGCATCTTTATTATCAAATCTGTCGTTGTATTTTTTCCCCGTACTACCATTCTATCGTTATTTTCTATAGATTTTACAATTTATGATTATACGAAGTCTTTATGACCTATCGTTACCACTTTGTATTCGTTGTTTCCATGCTTTAATTCCTTTAACGATATTCTCAGTATTACATTGTGCAATTGTTATTGCTTCCATGTTTGTTTACTTTGTTTTCTTCTGCATTTGTGTATTTTTTTCTTAATTGGTGTAGTTTCATACCTATAGCACGACAATCATTCTTTCTTCACTATTTCTTATGCCTTTGTACTTTGTAATATTTTACTTTTACTTTTTCTACTTTTTACTTGTTTTTCTACTTTTTTATTTGTTTTTCTGTGTTTTATCTCCCTATTATAGTATAGTTACTATGATACATGTGTTTTCGTGTAGTTTTAGATTATTTCGCAGGAGGTCGGTCGTCTCTATAGAGTTTCAAACTACTCCCATTCACCATTCCTCCAAGGACTTCTCCATTCAAGGTTTCCAACTGTGCAACACCTTCTTCTGTCACATGTTGAATCACATAGGGTCCTAACAAATGCATTTGAAACTTCCCTTGATGCTGCATAGACTTATTGTCATAGAGTAATACTAAGTCTCCCACTTGAATTTTGTTTTGTATAATGTGTCTATCATGACATTCCTTCTCTCTTTCCTTATGAACTTGTTGATGGAAACCTACGATAAACCAATCTTCCTCAAGTTGTACCAACTATGATAATATAGCCTCTATTGTGCCTGAGTCTAAAAGATCAGTGATCACTGCAACACATGGGCTAGCTAGAATAAAATCCATTGGAATCATTGCTTCTTGCCCATAGACTAGCCTAAAAGGTATCATCCCTGTCAACTTTTCTCTTGTAGTTCTGTAGGCCCATAAAATTGTATGAACTCTTAAGTCCCAATCTTCTCTCCCTACATTGCATATCTTTGTCAAAGAATTCTCCAGTATTTTATTGAAATATTCCACTGTCCCATTGGACCGAGGATGATATGAAGTACTCTTTTGATAATGAATTTGAAATTCCTCATTCAATGATGCAATTTCTTTATTAAGAAATTGTGTTCCTTGATCACTGATTAATATGCACAAACATCCAAATCGTGTGAATACATTCTCAAATAGAAATCACGCAACAATCTTCGCGGTGCACTCTACGATTGGTGTTACTTCTTCCCATCATATCAAATACTCGGTTGCAGTGGTTATGTGCCTTACCCCTGATCTTATTTATTATGGATTGATTGGACCCACAAATTCTATGTCCCATATATCAAATGCTTGTAATGTAACCTGTGGATTTAAAGGCATTTCATCCCTCATGGATGACTTTGTCACCCTTTGAAATACATCGCATGACTAAGAATATTATTTAGTATGTTTATGAAGTGTGGGCCACCAGAGTCTTGCGCACAAAAAATTTCTTTACCTATGTAATTCCCTCCTGCAATCCCTTCATGTTCTTCTGTGAGTATCATAGGCCTTTCATGTTCCAACACACATCATCTCAATATTCCATTTGCACCTAACTTATATAAATTTCTTGCAATGAGTTGATAGTTGTTGCTTTAACTACCAGTTGTTTCTTCTACACAATTTTTGTGTCTGATGGGTTAATTCCTGTACTTAGAAACTGCACGATGTCCACGAAGTAGTCATCCACCATTTTAACTGCAAATAGTTGTTAATCTGGTAAGTTGTCATCTAAAATCCCTACATCTTCTTCTGATAGTATGCACGATAAATGATTTGGTCCTACATTCAACTTCCATACTTTCACCACAACCTCAAAATCATATTCCTGAAACAACAGTTGCCATCTACATATTATCCCCCCCAACACTCGCTTATTCACCAAGTATTTTAGTGAATAATGGTCTATATACATCTTAAAATGAGATCCCAATAAATAATTTCTGAACTTTTGTAGCGCATATACCATTTCCAACCCTTCTCGTTTTGTAGTGGTATAATTCTTCTCTGCTATGGACAACTTCCTACATTCAAAATAAATTGAGTGATCTATGTCTCCCTCCCCTAGTTAAGATCATATTATTCCCAAAGCTATGAACGACACATCTACATGAACATGGAAATCCTTGTTCCAATATGAAAAGATCAAAATCGATGTGGTCACTAGCTTTTGCTTTAAGGTGTCAAAACCCTTCTGATAGTCCTTGTTCCATTGGAACTTTGCTTCCTTCTTCAAAAAAATTTCCATAGGTGTTGTGATCTATGCATAGCCTTTGATAAACTTCCTGTAATATCCCGTGTGACCCAGAGTTTCCCTCAATTGTCTGACTGATGTAGGCGGTTATAAATTCAGAATCATTGCAATCTTGGTCGAATCCACTAGTAATCCCTTTTTGCATACCACATGGCCCGACAAAATTCCAAACAGTGCGCAAAAAATACACTTCTTCAAAATCAACGAAATCTGACATTGTCTACACCTATCCAACATTATCCTGAGTACTTCTATGTGATCCTTCAATAGACTGAAAAAGGTCCAATCGTCTAAGTACACTTCAAGGAACTTATGAATAAATTCCTTGAATGTTGCAACCACAACTCTTGAAAAAATTACAGGGGCATTCTTCAGTCCAAAGGACATTATTGTATACTAATAACTTCCCCACCCAGTCATGAAAGTAGTCTTGTATCGGTCTTCCTGCACAATTTTAATACGATGGTACCACGAGAATCCATATGTGAAAGAATAAGTCTCTTTACCTCCTACATTCTCTATTACCTTATCTATGAACAATGTTGGAAATGGGTCATGTAGACATGCATCATTCAACTTCCTCAAATCCATGCAAATATTGATTCCCCATGTCTTCTTGTTTTTCACTACCATTAGACTTGTCCACTCTAATTCTTCCATGGGTTCAATGATCCCTGCATCAAATATTATGTTTATTTCTTCTTTAACCTTGTCTTTGTACTTTGGATTTAACCTGTAAGGTCTCTATCGCACTGGCTTAGCACCTGGTTTCAAAGGAAAATTCATCTCGCCTAAGTACCCAACTATCCCCTTCATCTCTAAAAATGTAGTCGAGAATAGGTCTTGATATTTGTGTAGTAGGTATGCAATCTTCTCTACTATCGCATCACTCCAGTAATCCCCTATCTGTGAAAACTTTGGATTCTATGTCATCACAATGTTTACCTTATGCGTATTTATTGGTTGTCTGTACACAACGAACTCAAGCTCCATCCCTTCTACTACCTGTTCTCCTTTTGTTTAAGGTAATTTTACATTCTTGGGATCTTCTTCATCATGTTCTTCCTTTTCAATATTGTAACAATCCAATAACTCATGGACAATCATTGCAACTCTATGTGCATCGTAGACTAGTACCACCTCCATCAACCCTTCTTCTGAGAATACCTTCATTCGATTATCCTTTAGCGCTGCATCTATTGATGGATATTTGTGTTCAAAAGTAAATGTGACCTTGAACCTTTGAGTGAGCTCATCCCAAATTGTTTTTTCTCTATGCATTTCCAATTCCATATATTAGTTCGTCGGAATTGTATCTGGTGTATGCATAAACATGTGTATCCAATCCTCCTTTGGTGCCGAGCTCCATATGTTCTCACACTTGTCCACATGATCTACTGGATCACTTACCCTTGTATACTTCTATGGAATATTTGCTACCTCGGTACCAAATCTCACTTGCATTAGTCTTCTACACTACGACCAATCTTCCATTCCCTCTTTCTATGCAACCCACCATCTGGATGGAGTCACTTTTAGGACAATATATAGTGCCAACAACCTTTGTTGTTTGGGTAAATGAAACTCCAATGCATTTACAAACAATATTATATCATTCAATCCATCATACCTAGGTGGATCACATAACTCTGTTCCAATCCAGCGCAATAATTAGGTTATGAGTGCACATCATTTAGTTGATACTTAATGCATCCTCTGTTACGAATGCTCTAGACCTTCCTCTGAATCTAATGCACACAAACTCATAATTCTCCAACTTAGTGCCCCATCTGCAGTGGGGTTAACATAATCATCCATCCATGCATTCATGTTATACAAATTATCAATTTCATTCCCCCTTCCTGGCTCTATGTACCTCTTTCCTTTTGTTGTGTCCAATGGTGTAGTAAATTTCAAGTCTCCAACTTCAAATATCATTTCCCTCCTCTTTGGATTAATGATACCATGATTATAAAAGGCCCATTCAAGTCCCATAAATGTTGGATATGGTTGACTATCATCCACGATCTCAATAAATTCAAAGTCTACCACACTGCGCACCACATCTATGTTTACATGTACTCCTGTCAATCGACCAATTGTTATTATCTTGTGCTAAGTTGGGAGCCTTAACTGAATAGGAGACTAGATCAACTGGTTTTCTCATCATCTCCTAGGCCTTCTTTGGTAACACATTCACATCAGACCCCAAGTCCAAGATAACAATATCCACATCATATTCTCCAATTTGCACACTTAATATGAATTCTCCATTCGACCTCTTTCTATGCAATACTTGATTCGCTACCCTCTGTGTGATGGGAGTTTCCCTTCCTTGCCTACAATGATCAATCATCTCATATAGTGCATTCAATGCAGTTTCATATTTAATTATCTCTATGCAACTTCTCAGGAATTCTCTTACAGTGTGTAACTTCCAAGTTGGCTTCTCTGACACAGCACAATCATTGACATGTGGCACAGATGATGTTGATGCTTCCCAATCCTGTCCAAGTACCTATTTTCTTTCCCTCTAATATGTCTCCTTTTCTTGTTGAGGGTCGAAGGTTGGCATTGGTCCTGTTGAATTCCTTACCCATTTCTCAGCCTGCTTTCCTCCATTTTTCACATCAACTCCTGTTCTAGCTCCTCTAGGCATAACAACTACTATTCTAGGTCCTTTGTTGCATTTTTTGGCTGATATTTTCTATACATTATGATTTGGAATATCGTTATGATTCCCTCTTGCCTGCCATTTCACAAGTAGTTGAGGACAATATTTTTTTGCATGGTCCAGTGCTCTACAACATATGCACATTATACATGGATTCAAGCAGTCATAGGCTAAGTGTCTCGATTGATTACAATTATAACATATTATCTACCCTCTTCCTCCTCTGCCAAAAGTTTGTATGCCTCAACCTCTGCAAAAATTTCCTTTGTTTCTTGGATAAAATCCTCTCTGATTATTATAATGTGGAGCACCTCCTTATTTCGAAACATTCTCCTCCTAAATCATGTACATATATGAAGTGCGCTCCCTCATCGAATCAAATGCGTGAAAATCCTTCTCTTAATGTCCGA
>SNQJ01S0178961.1:0-19601 GCA_010110895.2 Picea sitchensis | reverse complement strand
CATTCCCTGCCACGTCCCATGGCGGTGGTGAAATCAAAACCCAAAAAAGGGGCATGGTCCATGGGCCGCGCCCACCCAAATCCTGTTCAAATCAACATCTTTTAAGGATTTCACGCCATCAATGGCCATGTCTCAAAGTGGTGGCGCGTTGGTAGTTGTGGTAGTTGTTATAGAGCGGGAGTCCAGGGGTTAAACAGGGCTTCTTCTCCATGCACATATAATTGGTGTTTTGTTATAACATATTTGATATATGGCATGGTTGCGCGTGATATGGTTTTAATACATATGATATGGTTTAATATATATGTTTCAGTATACTATGTTTTAAACATATGGTATGGTATTACATATGTTTTAAACATATGTGTTATATAATTTTAATACCCATTATATTATATGGTGCGTTTGGCTATGGTTTGACATTTGGTTTTGATATTATATCAAATTTGGATTTATGTTATGGTTTTAATACCAAGGGGGCCTCGATGTTGGCAAGGTCAAGGACTAGGCCCTTGACCACCCTTTTTTCCAAACCAAATCATATTTAACCATTTTTAAATCATTTCTAACCATATTATAGCCATTTTTTACGAAACTTTCATTGCTCATATTTTTGTCATCTGGAGGTTGTTTTTCCCGAAATGAACGTCATCGGAAAGTTGTTGATGAACTCTTCCACTTTGTAAGATTTACTTTTCCATTTGAATACTTTAACTCTATAGAATTTTGAGATGATCCACGGATCCATGAATTCTCATGTTCATATCTTTTAAGGCTACAACTAGCCAAGTGATTACCGCGACCACAGTATTGAATTAGATGTTTCTTCAAGTCAATGTGGACCAATTTTATATATTATAAGGCTATTACCTCAGCCTTTACATGCCCTAAATATAATAAGAATAGGTATTTAAATGAATGGGGGAAGGTGGCCATACCTTCTTTGAAAATCGTTTAAGCTCTTTACTTATGCCACAAATCACAGTTTTCCTAGCGATTTCATGACAAGCCTTCTCAGGGTATAAATAGTAATTTAAGAGCATCGCAGGAGGAATGGCGTTGAAAACCCTAATGTATGAAAATTCCCTTTCAATATACCAGTCTGCTACGCGGCTTAAATCTTCCGCAGCTTTATCCGAAATCCAGGGGTGTGGTTGGCCGAAGATAGAAATATGCATCGGTACCATTTCCCAGTTGAAGATTTCATATATATGAAATCGAGGATATACTCCCTCCCAAATATTTGAATGGTAGGCATGGATAGGCTCAACATCAGATGGAGCCCATCTCCATACTCATTAAGGAAAAGGCGTCATGGAACAAAGCGGCATCCATGATGGCCATGGACATAAAAATGGTGAGCCCAGCTTCCATTTCAGCCCTCACACTTAATATTCTATAGTGTTGCCGGACTATCTGACAACAGTTTGGCCCGGTCGAAGGAACAATCTCTACTTGTTGTATGCATCAGGCATATGGGAGGAAGAAATGTGTGGTGTCTTCCTCATGCAGGTCCTACGGTCATCATTGCTATATTTGTTGTGGTTCAAATAAGATATGGAATAAATTCCATTGCTATCTGCCCTAAACTTCGCTGGGTGTGGGACCCAATCCTTGATCAAATCGGATAAGCTTTTCACATATTGCTCGCATTCCTTTGTTTCATCCTCCTACTGTTTTGCACTCTATTAGATGGATTTGATGAGCAAAGTGAGTACTTACATGCAGTTGGAGCTCTGCCTGAGCAGCGGTGTATGGTAAAGGTTAGAAGAAAACAACAAAGCTATTAACAAGGACTAAACAAAAACTAAGTAGAACTGTGGGCATATAGAAATGAAAACTAGTGTAGATGGTTATTATCACTTATTATATGGCTGTGGTGGGTTGGTGAAATGCAGAGATACACAATGGAGAAAGGGGGACTTTGGTCCCTTCTTTCTCTAATGGAGGCTCTTGAGGCCCTCAGCGATTTCTCTCCCTTACAATGAAAGATGAAAGTGTAGGTGAAATAAATCCAATCTTATCCACTCAAGAGAGAGATGGAGAAGCCTATGAAATGAAAACCCTCTGAGAGTGTGTTGCAAAGGAATGGAATCCTTAGCAATCTCGTGACATAACAGTACAAAAGAATTCCTTGAAATGGTGGTCATTCGTGGTTTTATGGCCAAGCATTGGGTTATTATGCAACCTCTTTTGAATGTGAGGGGCTCTTGCAGGGCACAATTAGGTCTTTGACCAGCCCCCGATGGATTGAGCTCTGATTTGGTGTCAAATCGACTTGGGAGCCGACCATTGAGTGGATGGGAGGCCGACCAATATCACAAATGCATCGTTTTAGCGCCCGGGTTTTTCACCCCACAACCGCTCATCGTGCACATATGCGCACCAATGCAGAAGGCATTACAGCGCATGCAGCGTCGCATGATGGAGTGCAAAGCGCCTTGTAATTTTGGCCATTTTGTATAGTTTTGACCCTTTGTTGTGCTGTGGAAATAACCTTGTGCCATGAATGACTATTTTCTTGTGTGATGCGAGGTTCTTGTAAGCCATTCTTGAGGTGGTATGTGATAGCAGTGCCCACGATTGGATGGGGATGGGAGCATACGTATGGCCAAAATTCATCAATGTTTCGCACCTACTGAGAATGGTGTTGTAAGGGAGAGAAAGAGTAGTACCGTATAGAGCAATCCGTTAGAGAAGAAAGGAACACAGCCAGATCCGACCTTCTAAAAGGTGTGAAACAATATACAAAGGTGTACAAACAAGGCGGGCATGCGCCAATATAGATGTGATATGTCAGCGGAAAAATCTACGAATTGTTGATGTAGGCGGCTACTTGGCCCTCGAGGAGGAATGATAAAGCGAAGACAATTACGCAAAGACATACTCTAAGCAAATTGGTAATGATGCATGAGTACACAGCAGCGGTGATGTGAAGCGTGGTGGCCGACCAAGTTCAAGGAGTCTTGACGGTGATGATAATAACTCCAATAGTCGTAAAGTAAGACACACCACAACATGAGAAAGTGTTGGCGTCGAATATTTATGAGGGTCAATAGTCGAGGAGCAATGGTGTTTCCCCCCATATGCCGTGGGGCCAGCTCATTGAATGGGAAATGAGGACAAGATACTGTAGATGCCTTTTGGAAAGGGTGTCGTGTCGACAAAGGGGCCAGCGACTCGGCGGGGAGATACGTGGAATCACGGGGTGAGGGAGGTGGCCGAGGTATATGGATGAAGTCGAGAGGTGGGAATATTGAAAGACTGCCCTTGGTTGGAAGATGCATGAGATAAAGCGTGGCCTTAGCTTGGTGTTGACAAGATTGAGGGTCATGGGGATGACAAGATCCAGGAGAAGTTGTGCCAGAGGTGAGACAAGGGTGAACATACTCCCGGAGGGATAAGAGTAAGTGACCTAGGTATGCTGAAGGAGATGGGCGATCACCAGATAATGGAGAGAAGAAATGCTCAACCAAGGGTGACATGGGTTAAGTGTGTGGCCAAAAAGGAGAAAAAGATTAAGCCAAAGGTGACGACAAAAAGTTATGGAAATGTTGGAAATAAAGGTGTTTGTACAAAGAAATAATGAATAAATTGGGAAGATGTACAAAATACGAAGCGGGTGCTTGATTAATAAAATGGCCCTTGGTGGGGAAGAAATGTCGGTGGCGGATGAAGGGTGGGGAGACCCCATTAGGCGAGGATTTCTATATGAGGTGGAATTGAGAGAATGAAGATCAGATTGGCAGATGGAAAAGGAAAAACTGATAGTGAAGCTGATGGAGGTTCCTTGATCCTGGTGTGCGGGTAAAAACATTTGAAGCATAAAGCGATGCGGGGTGGGTATGGGAGCTAGCAAAATGAGGAGAAGAAATAAGTGGTTGATTCTGCAGCATGATGAAATACTTCTGGGACTCCCATCCCTAAGGGGTGATGAAGAACATCATGAGTGTCAAAGTGCCAATAGGTGCTATGAATGGGACAACTCATGTAGGTGAGAATGCTACCGGTGGCGATTACCCCAAAAATGAAAATGGAGGTGTGAGTCTTGCCGAGCCGGGAATGGGTATCATAAAGAGGCCAATATCCCGAGGAGGTTGTGGTGGAATGTAAATGCAATACGATTGGAGAGACACATGCCCGGTCGGTATATACCGAAGAAGGGTGATGTGGAGAGATCTTACGATCAAAGTGCCACATACAGAACAATGAATACCAAAGTAGACAATATCAGAAAGAGGATAACAAATATGAACATGTATTTAGATAAATGTCTTGACAATGCGCGTGCGTGCCTGGCCATGATATGAGAAAAAAGTGCCCCGGGGGCTCAAGATGAAAAATGGCCCAGGGACAACCATGTCGCGATGGCCCAGGGATGCTGATCACAGTGGCTGAAGACGTTTCGAAAAATGGATGCCGTGGGGTCCCGGAATGGTGGGTGGAAGTTGGGCAAAAAACCCTATATATATGGGGCCACGACCCGCACCTCATTTGTACACACTGCGGCAGTGAGTTCGAGAGCAGATCGAGAGGAGGGTGAGTGGTTTTGAGAGAATGAGGCATCCATTTCCCGGCGTGAGAGATTCAGGTTAGTGGTCGAACATCCTGCATAGCTATAGGTTTCAAATTTTTTTGGGGGTGAGTACGAGTAAAATGCCGTCGGCGTAGTAATAATGTGATAAGATGGTGGAGAGTCATGCAATGATAGCACAAGGATATGGTTTAGATGTGGGATCAAAAAAGATTAAAAAAGCGCTAAAAGAAAAACTAACCTAAAGTGGTGTGACTACGTTTAAGCATAAATTTCTTGAGATAGCTTGGATTGTGGGTTCTTTGAACATAAGGAGCCTTGAGGAGGCCAAGATACTTAAGCATACTGAGTGAGCAATGTTGTATGATATGAGGGCCGTACCGCGGTGACTCAATTTTCCCATAGCCAAAAGGTATGTGGCGATATCATAAACTAGGACAAAGGTCACCTTGTGAAATGATCAAAAAGGTTGTTTATGGCGATCGAAGGTAGCTTTGGATGATTTTTTAGCTGCCTCATTGTTATATAATGAGGATCGACGATCTTCAACCAGAGACTCCAAGTTGACCAAAGGCCTCCGGTGGAAGGCGTTAATGGGTAAAAACTCAATGGCGGAGATTACGAAGAGATTTGGGAATTTACGTTGCACCATTGGGAAGAGTTGCCTCGGCCCCATGGACTAAATGAAAGGGTGGCTTAGTGGCGGTCTTCTTTATTCGATAATCCCAAAGCGTGGAAAATAACATATGATGCCAATTGGTTTTATGTTTGGCATCATATGGCTGCGCTTATGAGTCTTGAGGACTTTGTTGGCCCGCCTGACACATCCATTGGACTAAGGGTAGTATGGTGAGGCGAACTGATGAGAGAATCTAACCGAGATGAGAGTTGACGAAGATCTCATTCTGAAAATGTTTCCCATTATCGGAGACTAAGTACAGGTGGTACTCCAAAGCGGGATATGGCGTGGTTGAAGAAAAACTGCGATGCTCGGCCCGGTATTGAAGTGGGCGAAAACAGCGGCCCATTTGGTGAAATGTCAGCCGCTGACAACAATATCATGACCATTGCTGGAGGGGGTTTTACAAGTCATAAAGTCAATGCCATTTACAAAAGGGGCCTGCAAAGATGACAGGGTGAAGAAGAGCGGAGAACCACGAAACTTTGTTGGCGATAGAAGCAACGCGTACTCTAGCGTTCTGGCGTGAATGCAATCATGAAGCAAGGTAGGACAAAAATAGCAGAGCTGGATGATCTTTTGAGCCGTGGCGATGCAGAGATGGCTACGAGGGTGCATTTGTGGCGATCGTTTAAAGACTTTGTCGACCTGCGTCAATGGTCGGCGTGACGAAGGATGAATTAATGCGACATCAGCGCCTATAAGGATGTCCGCGGAGTAAAGGGGAGATAGAGGGGTTTGATAGCGAATCGTCGGCGATCATCTACGTGATAGATGTTGGCGAACTTTAGGTTATGGTGCGGCGAGAAGATGCGTATACCAAGGATCATCGAAGCCGTGTAAAAGAGATGTTACGTCAGGAAAAGTGGTATTGGCGGGGTACTAGGTATGTGGGAGGAAGGTGACAAGTTACAGCGAGCGAGGAGACCTTCTTACTCGAGGTGTTGATAAATCGAGGTCGTATTCCTGAAGGGTAATGATCCAATGAGCGAATTTACCATTAACTTGGCGGCGGCCCGAGGCAAATATTGCATAGAGGTTTGGAATGCGCGTGACCTTGGTAGTCACGGCGAGAATATAATGTTGCCAGTTCACGGTGCGAGGACGACTGCAAGAGAAGTTTCTCTTCATGTTTGTATTTGATTGGTCCTGAAAGGTTCTTACTGATGTAGTAAATGGCGTGCTCGCGATTGTCATCACGAGAGGCGGGCCGAGGGGCCGCCGACTATTGATACGATCGCGTCACGATAGAAGAATAGTAGCGGTGTAGTCAGTGCACTAATCAAAGGTGCATTTGAAAGTCTTGTTTTTGAATTAGATCAAACGACGGTTGGGCATAATCGTCCCAATGAAAAGGGATAATAAGTGACCTGATGCATGAAAGAAACCATGTCTTGTATGGTATCGGGGAATAATGCCTTTAGAAAGTTGGCTTTGCCTTGTTGACTCTGAAGTTGTCGTATATTATGAGGAGGTGGAATTTCGGTGTGGCAAATTTGAAGTCCACGGTAATACCGCTTTGGGAAATGATGAAACCGAGGAAGCCAGTGGCCTTGAGAACACCACCGCGAGGATTCAGCCGGTTGTATTGGCGACCGCAGGTGGAAGATGATTCACAAATCGCTCGAGGTGTTAGTGCAGCTTCTTGGAACAGCGGTAGGAGTCATCCATGTAGGCTAAGGATGATGGCGACCAAATCATAGAAAAGATATATCATCATACGCCCAGCTGAAAATTAAGGCGTTTGAACCAAAAAGGGCATTACACGATATGCAAACGTGCCCCGCGGGGTAATGAATGCGGTTTTACGCATCGTGGTCGGTAGGTGAATTTTGAATTTGGTTATAGCCAAAGTATCCGTCCATGAAGGAAAGAGCCTGTATAGCGCGATTAAAGTCGATAATTTGACCGATGAATGGCGTTGGGGAAGTAATCCTTTGGATAGCGTTGTTAGTCGAAAGTGGAGTTACCAGCCTTGGATGGTGCCCTATTTTTTTGTCGTATGTGCGGGGTTGGGAAACCCGCAGTGCCGCGATAGGATAAATAAATCCGGCCGTACTTAATTTGTCAATTTCGTCTTTGATAGCCATATATTTGGATGGGTGAAGTGGGTGTTGTTTTTGATGAATTGGGGTGACATATTGCCAAGTGTCGATTCAATTTTTGACTATAGAAGGATTGAGGGCATGCATCTCCGTTTATGACCAGAAAAAAATATCCCTATGTTCCTGAAAGAGATATTTGTAAGTTTTGAGTTCCTTAGGGGAGCATGTGGCACTGATGGTTATTTCTTCTATGATTCTTGGTTTGGTGGAAATGTCTATTTTGATGGTGGGGAAATGTTAGCCAAGTTACCTTCTTTGAAAGCATCAGGTGCAGGAATGGGTTTGTTGAACCAATTGACCGTTCCTGATGGGATAAAGTCTTTGAGACTTCGACTGCGAAATGGGATTGTGGCTAGGAGGCATGAGGGCTTCTGCAGGAAGGAAGAGTGCACGATAATGCAGCGCGTCCCAGGGAGAGTCCAGGCATTGTAGCTCTTCAATGTTTCTTCATTAGCATTGGAAGCTTGGGAATATAATGGGTCATGAGGTGATCACCGTTGGTGATTGTGGTTGCCCCGCTGAAGGAGCAGGAGGGTAATGCTGGAAAAGAGGTGAGGTTCACTTTCGACATAAACCCGGATATTGAAGGTGAGGGTACATGATTGGTTAGGTGTAAGCGTCTCCGTGAAGAATGGTGGAGAGTTGGGTGGGTTATGGGGTAAGTCCTCAGATACATCATCAAAGAACCAAGGAGGTGTAGGGAGTGCCTCAGGCTCTGGAGAAATGATGTGTAGATTCTCCATTGGTGAGGTAAGATCAATTACCTGGCTGGGTTAGTGCCCTTGAGGGCCAGCCCGGCAGCCTTAGATACCGATGATCGCCAGGACCTTTGGTATGTAAAATGAGCCCGATTGAATGCGCCAAAGGAAACAGGGCATCTCATCGTTCATTGGCGGAAATGGCGACATAGCGGTATCGGTGATAGGTCGCGTAATGGACGATAGCGGGGCATGGGTTGTTCCTGAAAGAAGTCGCGGTTGGCTTGATGGCTAATGCCGCCTCACCGAGCTTGAAGGCGGTGATGAACAATGATGGGTGTAATAGCCATACTTCGAGAACATATAGCACCTGCAATTTGGTCTTCAACCCTTTACTTGGAAGGTCGGTGGTAGCGGTGGTAATGGGTGGTGTGGAAGTAGGATGAAGGGGAATCAAATTCCGTAATTCCGGTAGTGATGGGAAGTTGTTGGTTTGGTGGCCCTCTTTGTCCAACAGCAGCGCGTAGAAATTGGTGAATCTTGTGAGGAGGTGAACTATGGGCTCCTTGATCTTTCTCACACCCCGTCGATGGTAGGGGGTAGGGGAGTATAGAGTGTGTGGGGAGTGAGTGGGGGTGAGGGCGGGGAGGGAGAAGGGGAGTCACGCACGTAGGCCGAGGACCATCTGGTGGATGTAGTACCACTCTGCTGGTGTTAAGGTCCTAACCACAGCACATGGAGTAGATCAATGTATTTGGATGTAATGAGTCAATATTAATAAGACCTTTCTGTAAAATAGAATAAAGTGGCGGATGTAAAGAAGACCTAATAGAAACTTCAGCTTCTAGAGGATCTTCCTCTAAGATGCTTCTTTTGAGTATAAATAAGAGTCGAGGGTATAAAAAACCCTATCTTGGATATTATTGTAGCAGAGAACTGCTCGATTGGAGGTTACTTCTCGAAGAGCACGTGAACATTGCTATCTGATTCAAAGTGTTATTTTTTTTTTTTTTTTTTTTTTTTTTTTTTTTTTTTTTTTTTTTTTTTTTTTTTTTTTTTTTTTTTTTTTTTTTTTTTTTTTTTTTTTGTTCTGCATATTTTATATATACGGTATCTTGCAAGTGGTATCGGAAAGACGCTTTTCCTTGGCAGAAATTGTGGTGTTTTTTTTTTCAGGGTAGACACGTATTACGACGTCTTTAAGCCACAAAGATCTGGTCGTTACGGCGCATAAACTTCAGCGGTTGAGGGATTCGCGGGGAAATACCGGTGGTTCTTAAAGCCTGCGTTTGTTGGCCACCCTTGTAACCCACATTGGTACCCCCTCGAGTGGTGGCGCATTGGAGCAACTTTGTTAATGCGGACCTAGATTTCCACGAAGCCTTGGTGGAGATAAACCTATAGGCCGCGGTGCTATAGTGTCACCCGAGAGCGACGCACCGATACTCTCTAATTACTGGGTAGTCGGGTAGATGCAGTAAAGTGCGATCTATCCTCTCCTTAGTTAGTGCCACAGAGATATTGGTGAAATACTCTATTGGATTGCCGGTATATGAGAGAGCTATAGCGGAGACAAACCAGCAATGCAGCTAGAACCCTTGAATACCTAACCAGTGGGGAAAACAAACAACAACATAAATAAATTCCGCAGTAGGATCTGGCCAACCATGCGTATTCGGGTTGCTAAGTGAATACTCTCTACGGTTCATAATTTGGGGATTTCAATATTGCAACATTCTTCAGACAAAGGAAGCATATAGCAGCTAAAAAAAAAAAACAAAAACGAGGTATGGAAATTTTTTCACCATTATTTGAGACCTATTCCATTGGATTCATCTTTTCCCCCTTATCATGTCTACCCATATCGTTTTACTTGCCAAAAATTCTGACCCACATCCCGCTCCCTTTTCCCGGTTCACCGTCATCGCATGGCCCATACCCGTAACCAATAATTAGAGTCTCGCTTTAACACCCTTCAACATGGTTTACTTGAGTCCCAACAAGAAGTGCAACAATTTAGTGCTACTATTGCCTCCATTGATGCCTCCATGAATTCAATAAATCCAGGTAGCAGTGCAGTCCGCAATGGAGGAAGTCAAAATGAACTTGAATCTATAGTTGTAGCACCAAATAAAATCCCTCTCATTGATGATGTACCTAAAAATGAAGGTGAAACTTCTTCCCATTCCTTTCAACCACATCACTTTCAAAGGGACATCGCCCTTCAGCGGGTGGATGTAACTAAATTTGATAGCTCGATTGGTTGGTCCACACAAATGGAACATTATTTCTCTCTCTACAACATTCGATGACTTGTGAAACTCGGTATAGTGTTCTCCATCTGATCGGAAACTGGCGGCAATGGTGGCAATGGAGAAAAACTTCGAGTCAAGGATATATTACTTGGACCCAATTTGTTCCTAAGCTTTATGAGCGGCACGACTGACACCAACCATTTGGGCGTTTGACAAAGTTGAAACAATCGAACGCAGTCGAAAACTTCATAAGCTACATTTGAGCATCGGCTTTTGAGCAGAGAGCATGGCGATACTTTCTTTGAAAGTCTTTGTCGATGGCCTCAAGGAGGTTGAGACCCATGTCCTCCTTATTTCGACCTCGACAGGTGGAGAACTAAAAAATCCAAAACACAACAAATAGTTTCTTCTCTCAAACCCGTGAAAGCCCTTCCCTTTTTCCCGGCACTAAACCGGTAAGCCCCACTATATCATCCCTTAAAAATCCAAAAATTGACCGGTGCTGAAATGGTTGAGAACAACTCAAAGGCCCTGTTATCCTTCGTGATGACAAATATTTCCCTAGGCCACAAATGTAAGGGCAAAAGCTCTTTATGGCCATCTGGGGATATTCAAGAGAGAGCGGTAGTGACACTTCCCCTGTTCCCGAGTCCGCAGAAACTTACGAGAGTAAACCCTCCTTCCGACCCTCCTGAGGAAAAGTTATCATTTCCCTCAATGCTCTCTGGCTTCTTTTTCCCCACAAACTCTCAAGCTTATCGGTTATATCAAGCACTGAAGGTCATCATCTTGGTTGATAGGTGCAGCACCCACAACTTTATTCAGCCGTTAGCCCAAAGAGAGCCTTGCTATATCCATGTTGTTAGTAATTTCCAAATCATGATTTCCAATGGGGCTCTATGAAATGTGGAGGCGTGAAAATGTGCGTCTCAAATAGGTGACTACAACCTCAAATCATATGTTTGCTATTGACATGGGAGGTTGTGACATTGTGTTGAATTTCTTGAGATAGCTCGAACAGGTCCCATTCTCATGGACTTCAAAAACTTAACCATGCAATTTGACCAAGAAGTCCACAAACATAAATTTCAAAGGGAATCGCTTCGCGGGTTCTCCACGAAATCATCGGTTCTCGCAGCATGGAGAAATTGCTCAAAAAGGTCATTCGGGTGTCGCAGCCCAACTCCATGCCATTCCAAGCCCGCAGAGACCCCACCGATTCCCCAAGACCTCCAAGCCCTCTTGACTAAACATCAGCAGTCTTCGACTCCCCAGGACTCCCTCCCTTCCGGTGTCCATGATCATTCCATTCCTGCTGTCCCGGGGAAGCCTTCCCCAACATACGTCCATACAGCCACCCCTTTGCACAAAAGATGAAGTGAAAAAAAATGGTCGGGAACTCCTTATTGCCGGTGTCATCCATCCGAGTACGAGTCCCTTACTCCTCTCCGGTCGTCATGGTACTAAAGAAGGTTCGTGGCGAATGTGTCACGACCCCGTGCCCGCAATGAACTCACCATCGAGACAAATTTCCCATCCGGTCATTGATGACCTCTGGATAGTAGGGTTGCCCAATTCTTCACCAAACTTGACCTTGGCTCGGGCTATCACCAGATCAGTATGAAAGATTTCGACATTCCTAAGATGACCTTTCCCACTGCTCATTGCCAAGGGCCCCTCTGAGTTTTTGGTCATGCCCTTTGGGTTGTGTAATACCCCTCCACCTTTGAGCCTCATGAACCATGTCTTCCGCCCTTCCTTCGTCATTTTGTCCATGTCTTTAACATTGATATCCTGTATAGCAAGACATGTAAAGACCATTTGACTCATGTGGGTCAAGTTCTCGGCCTACTATTTCGTACGACTTTTTCCTCAGCAGGTCCAAGTATTGCTTTTGAATTGAGTCAGAAGTTGAATACTTGGGTCATCTAGTGGGCAAGGATAGGCGTCGAGGGGTGGACCCGAAAAGATTGAAGCTATACAAGATTGGCGCACCTAAGACTCTCAAAGCTTGCGTGGATTTTTTGAGCCTCCGCGGTGTACCATAAGTTTGTCAGAACTATGGAAGATTGACACCTCTCACGGCTCTTCTTAAAAATAACTCTTTCAATTGGACCCCAGCGACTTCTCAAGCCTTTCAAACTTTGAGATGGCCATGTGAACCACTCGGTTCTGGCCCTTCCCGACTACACAAAGGAGCAAATTTTGTGTTGGAGTCTGTATCGGGGAAAGGCATTGGTATTTGTCCTTATCTGGCGGGTAGATCCTTTGGCCAACTACGAACAAACAAGCTGATACGAAAGAATGCGGGTAAAACCAATTCCTGATATTTGGAAGGATATATCTATGGATTTTATGCCAGACTTACCAAATGAGGAATCATCGGTGATAATAGTGGTAGTGGTCAGTTTCCAAGTATACTCATTTTGTGCTCTTCACACCCATTCTGCATCCACGGTGTAAATTTTCATGGTTTAGGTCTTCAAGCTTCATGGCGTACCAAACTCTATTGTTTCTGATCGAGACCCAACAAGCAATTTTGGCAAGAGCTGTTTAAGCCTGAATACCTACAATTGCATCTAAATCGACTTTCATCCCCAGACGGATGGTCAAGCGGAAGTCGTCAACAAGTGTTTGGAAACCTACTCGAGGTGCTTTGCATCGGAAAAACAACACCGATTAAGACCAATGGTTACCCTCGCTGAGATGGTGGTGCAACACTACATACCATCGATACTTTCGCCTGACTCCTTTTTGAAGCAATGTGGGCCGAGAAGCCGCTAGTCGGTTCTCTCACCGCTACAGGGTTACCCTCGAAGGTCGGTGATTAGATAAACACCACGGTCGGGGGATATCGCGTACCCGCGCTAAAGAGAACTTGGTCATGGCGAGAACGAGAATGAAGCAGCAGAAAGTAGATCAAGGTCGCTCGGAGCGTCAATTTGAATAAGGGGATTAGGTGTTTTTGCGGTTGCAACCATATAAGCAAGCTTCTCTCAAAGGTGAAGGCGTTAACCGGAAGCTAGCCCCAAAATTTTATGGCCCTTACACAATTCTAAAAGCGTGTAAGGACAAGTCGCATATCAGTTAGCTCTACCCGGTCATTCAAAGATACATCCAATTTTTTCATGTTTCTAGCAGAAGAAGGTGATTGGAACAAGTGCCAAACTCAAGAGCCAACCTCTCGGAGTTAGTTGAAGAAGGATCCATTTGGCTACAACCCGAGAAGCAATTTTGGACCCGGAGATAAGCGTCGGAGAACCATCAAGGGAAGTGCTCGTGCGATTGGAAGATATGACTCCAGTGATGCCACTTGGGAACCGGCTACCATTCTGCGGAAATTTCCACATATCAAGCATTGAGGACAGAAATTTTGTTGTTTTAAAGAGGCCCGGACATGTTAAGGTCCTAACCATATGGAGTGAATCAATGTATTTGGATGTAATAAAAGGTCCAATATTAATAAGACCTTTCAATACAAAATAGAATAAAGGCGGATGTAAGAAGACCTAATGAAGCTTCCACTTCTAGAAGGGATCTTCACTAGATGTTTCTTTTTAGTATAAAAAGGAGTTGAGGGTATAGAACCCTAGCTTGGATATTATTATATGAGGCCTTTCGATTGGAGGTTTCGAAGGGGCTGTGAACATTGCTGTCGATTCAAGTTGCTATTTACCGTTGCTATTTTAGGTATATCATTTTAAATTGTGTTGTGAAGTTATCTTTGGATATTTTCTTTGTTGTTGCGTCGTTTCCTGGCATTTCGTTTTTACGTTGCATATTTTATGTCGGTATCTTTGCCTTTGGGTTGCTAACACCCATGTTGGAATTGTGACGTTTAGGCTACACGGGCTTCTACAGGAGTTGGGTAAAAGAATAAGGGAATTTGAGTGATGGGTCGGGGGACTGTCTCCCAAGGGGGATTAGGCCCTTGAGGAGTGTGGATTAGGTGAATTTGTGGGGCCGACCGGTTCTGGGGAGGCTCATTGGAGATAGTCTTGTGGCCGAGGTGAGATGTGGGGATGGTGAAGCCTCGAGGAGGATGGGGCATCCCTCACGGAGAGTTTCTTTAGAGGAAGCGATGCATACAGCTGGGGAAGAGGTGGTGGTGCTCCATGGTGCGTCTAAACAGGATGGTCTTTGAAATCCGGGGACCCATCTCGGCCGGTGGATATGCGATCTTGGTTTGTATGAATGAGGAGGAGAATGTTATAGAGATTGGCGGATGGGTTGAGCTTCATAATGTGAGACTTGGTCGACTGTTACAATCTTTCTGTTGTGGGGAACATGATTGTCCTAAAGATTGATGATGCTACTTCCTTCGTAGCATACATGTAGGTATGGCCCAATAAGATGTTGTAATCAAGTTGAGCATCCATAACTTCAATGTCAAAGAGAATAGTCTTACCCCCAAGTTCAACGGGGAAATTATGGAAGAGCCCTTCAGGGGATGATGGTCTTACGTCATAAGCTAAATATCATGATAGCCGTGAAGTAAGGAGTCGAGGAACCAAGTTTTTTTCCATACGGTTTGGACCTTAATCTGGTACCTGCTCATCGATATTAGATGAATGATTGATATTCCGATATTTTAAGCGGGGATTTGAATAGCGGCTACTTGGCGGGGAAAGCAGCGGTTAGCGGTTATCAAAGATCAAAGTGATAAATTCCAGTATCTGCCCGAAGTGTTGCCCCATTAAGGTAGTGATTTCCGTTGTGTTGAGCAAGTTTGGAGGACTTCCAAAACTGACATGTATGAAGGATTGTGCTAAGTCATCTGAAAGCGTAGTTATAGACTGCGGTGAGTTGTGAACATTCTGTATGAGGATGCGAGGAATCTTGTAATAGTGGTTCGAAGAAGGCGAGGATCCTAGCGGGGGTCCAGTCGGTGTAGAAATTTGTTTGGAGATGTAGAGTGAATTTCATTTGTTGGGGGATCTTGGCGATTACATGTTTGCAAAGAATTTCTTCCTCAGGTGAAAGGGAGGGTATTCGTTCTTTTGGATTGTTGGGATTGTGATATTGTCCCATTTGGGTGGGGGATGTTGTGCATCTGTTGGGTGTTTATGACACCCTGATGTGGAATAGTATTTTGCATCTGCGGGAGGTTGTGCGCATATTGTTTATTGCTGTTGAGGCGGAGTTGTCTTTGAGGAAGGGAGATGCTTCGAGTCTTTCAACTCTTGAAATCCAAAGTCTAAAGGGCAATGGTGGGTGTAGTGACCATACACTCCACAAAGAGCACAGGGTGAATGGTTTTAACCGTATTCCATCCCTGGCGTTTGTTAATACTTGGGGTTTGGTTCCATGGTTGGGTTGCCCCAGTGGAAACATTCATGGGGTTGATTCCATATGATTGGGGTTGTTGTTGTTCCTATTCCATGCTTTCCTCCTGTTATTATTGTTCGATGGTTGGAGTGGGTTGGTATTTAGTGTTTAAAATTCGAGATGCGCCGAACGTAGGTTGAACAAAAATTCCACACCCTTATTAGGATCACGGGGAAACCATCATTAGAGCCACAGAAGGAAGTATGGATTTCAGAAATTGAGTACCGATCCATAGGAGTCGCATGGGAGGCTGTTTTCTTTCACTGGTGCTATGAGATGATGTTTGAGGGGTACTTGCTGGCACATGGGAATGGATTGGATGTATGGGTGGTGTCGTTGGTGGTCAGGTGGGTGGAGGTATAACAGCATGATCTGACTGTTGATCACGAGGGGGTGGGGAAAATAGGAGTGCCCCAATATGTGGCGGGTATTGAGGTGTTCCATACATGGTGGTGGTTGGGGTTGTGGACCATGGTGTGGTAGCACCTATGAGTCCGTCTGTTTGAATAGAACATCGGGTTTGTCACGGCCCAAGCGATACGAGGTTTGGAAGGTCAGTGCGTGTACAAGTATCGGCTATGTGTGGAGTGGTCATGTTGTTGGGCCTGCGGTGGCTGCTGCCAGTTGAGGGAAGGTGGAAGGGCATATTACCGGGAGGCTGACAAGGGACCTAGAAACCGATCAAGGCTTACATTGTTGCTTGGTAGTTTCCTCTTTACACAAACTACAATTAAGCCTAAATGCACTCATGGATGTGGTCAGTGATGTGTGTGGCTTAGGTTTGTTTGAAATTGGACAGTAGTTGGAGACCATTATAAATTAGCCGGTTGGTGGTGGAAAAGAAATGTCCAAAGGCTTTTGGCTAATGACTCCAAAGGTGGTGTGGAATGAGACTTTCTTCCAACATACCATTTTGGGCGTGGGCGGTGGTGTCGTTGGAAAGGCGTGGTCACGACGAGGAATCCTCCACGTGCTATTGGAAGAACACCATGGGGGAAGGTCATGACGCATGATTGGCGGGGTCATCCCACCTTGCTTTCCTTCAAACTTTGGAATGTCGGGGGGAAGTTTGGTTGGCATTAGAACCGTAGATCGTGCAATATAGGATCATTAGTGAGCTTAGTGAGATGCGGAATGTTGAGAGAGGCCAAGTATGGCATGTATAGTGGGGTGGGAGGGTTAGTTAAGGCCGCAGGTGTGTTGTGAACCCTAATCATGATGGGGACTAGGTAGGTTGGTGCTTCCTCCATGAGAGGAAGTGGGTCCCTCGCTTTCGTGTAAAGGAGCTAGATAGTGGATGGATGGCGTTGGGAAGTGGACCCAAAGTAATGTAGAATAAGCAAAGCTGATCCCGGGACGGTGGCACTCACGGAGTGTGAGAACGAATACGACCGGATATACCCCTAAGATAGAGTGGGAGATTGAAAGCGATAAATTGAGCAGCCAGGGGTTCTGTGTTCCCCCTATGATGTCAGACTGATTGTTTGATGTATGTGCTACAAGTGGTGGGAGAAATATAGAACCAAAGAGTCTTTTGCAAAGTGTCTACAAAATATATGTCTAGAGTTATGTCAGATGTGCATCATACATAAGTGAGAAAAGAAGCATATATATATGGGTAAGAGGGTTTTGTCCGTGGGGGGGAATCAAAAATCAAATGCTAGGTGTTCTAGAAGGCCGTAGCGATCCTTCCTGCAAATGTACTAAGATCTTCCAATAGTTTTCAACAGTGGGGTCTGAAGTCATAGGAAGAGACACTAGTGAAGAATGAAATAGCCGGTTATAATGAGGGGGTGGGGGTGCAATATCCCGAAAGAGATTGTGATACCTCCCAATAGCCACAAAATCCAATCAAGGTGCAAATTTCAACCCACAATTGCCACCATGATAGATGTCCTATTTTTTGTCACTAGGTACCTCAGTCAAAGCAGCCAGCATTTTAGGATTTTGGCCTCGGAAATGGGTCACGGGCTTGATCTTGTCCAAGATGTGGGTGCCTCAATGGGGGATGCACATAACAACCAGACCTCGATCTTCAGCCCTTCACGGGTATCTCCCTGCCTTATGGTGTTTCCCTGCCTTATGGTGATTGGACGCTGGACTTGGAGGATTTAGAAGCTCCCTATTTGTCAACTTCTATGTTTGAAATTGTGAGAACCGGATGATGGGGGTTATTTGGATACCTACAAAAAATCCTACCCTAGACTAAAATTTTCTTTTGGTACCCTCGTAGGAGGAAAACTTAGTGAGTTGTTTAGAAGATTTTTAGATGAAGTGTTTTTGTGGGATGGAACGAGAAAGCCTGGATTTGATTAAAGAGGTGGGGTGGATGGTCCAATCAAGAGAAAGATGGGGTGTTTGGGAATCCCTTTGGAGGAAACCTATTTAGACCACCGCGTTTAGAGGCGAGGCTATGTGAGTGCAAAGTGAAACTTTGTGTGTGAGTGAAAGTGTACCAAATTTTAGTTATTTAGATGTCACCTTGCAACATGGACATCGGCTTGATTCCTTTACAAGAGTTTGATTACCTAAATCAACTAGATGTCATTGGTACAACTAGATTTTAAAAGCCCTAGGAAACTAGCATGTGGACATTGTGGTCGTTACTATCCTTTAACTCCCTATGTGAGTTAATCTAGAAAAACATGAAACTAGCCTAGATTGAACGTGGAGCTGTGTGGGCCCGTTACAAACTTTTAACTCTCCTAGTTTTCTGATCCTAGAAAGCAAGAATTCAATACTATTCTAACTTTGTTGACATGTGGGCATGTATGGACCCATTACAAAGAATGTGTTTGAAAAATGAAGAACTAAGGGGTCTCAAAGAGCCTTTGTCCTCTCTAAAAGTTTGTTTGAAATTTTTGTTTAAGGGAGATGAGATGGTTTTATGATCCTTTTACGGTTCTCAAGATGGCATTGGCCCAGAGAGCATACTCAAGTTGTTGCCTGACTTCTAGTCCCAAATGTAGTTTAGATGTGATTTAGAATTGATGTTCAACTTAGATTGATGAACCAAAGCAAATAAATCATGTGGCTGAGATAAGAAAATAAGGAAAATGAATTTAATCCACCCTAAGTGCCTATGTTTGCTAGATTACCAGCATAAGTTGAGAGGGGTCTAGGAGTAGTGCGGTGTTTAGAGCATGCATATCATCATTATTAATAAGGAAAATGATTTTTCCCACATCCAAGAAACTTACAATGAAAATTTTAAGTCAAATGTGCGGCCTCCTGTGTGGGCAGAGGCACATATGGCCTCTCTTAGCCTTGAGACAAAGCAGAGAAAGAAAAAGTGCATCACAGCGCCCGCGATACATACGTAGAATTAGAATACCAGCGCTTGATCAAAGTCCGAGAAAGAAAAAAATCGGTGATTTCCTCTCAATTTGATGAATTGGTATTGTCCAATTGTGAGAGGCGGTTTGTGAACCTGCAAGTTATTGAAATCAAAAGGAAAGAAAAATGAATCCCAAATGAGGAGGAATTTATACCAAAGTCCCCAATACGATTATATGTTTGCACTCTATTAGATGGATTTGATAGAGCAAAATGAGAGTACTTACATGCCAAGTTGGGCTCTACTTAGAGTACGGTGTATGGTAAAAGGTTAGAAAGAAACAACAAAGCTATTAACAAGAATTGAACAAAAACTAAATGAACCTATGAGCATATAAAAGAAATGAAAACAAATGTAAATGGACCAATATCACCAATATATGGCTAAGTGCAGTTGGTGAAATCGAAGATACACAATGGAGAAAGGGACTTGGGTCCCTTCCTCTCAATGGAAGGCTCTTGGGAGCCCTCAGCTGATTACTCTCCTTACAGTAGCAGAAGATATGAGACAGGGTTGAAAGACCTCCAAGCTTATCCACTCTAGTGAGAGATGGAAAGCCAATGAAATGGTGTTGATTATGTCAAATACCAAAGAATGAGTCTCTAGCAATCTCAACAACATAACAATACAAAAGAATTCCTTGAAGAAATGGTGGTCATTCATGG
>SNQJ01S0178960.1:0-19601 GCA_010110895.2 Picea sitchensis | reverse complement strand
TAAGAGGGGCCTTGAATTACACGTTTTTGCGTGTTTTATGTTGTTATAATTTTTCCATGAATCATCAACCAATAGAATATGTTTACTTTTGGCAGAGAGGGACCAGACCAAATTTCTCTCCAAATTTTGGATATTGGGGGAACTTGATCTTCAGATTGCAAGAGCGAATAACTGGCTTTGACTGAAAATTTTGTGGAGCCCCAACTACAGGAGTTGGGTAGGGAGTGATGGGAGGGAGCACATCCGACCAAGTTATTGAAAAAGGTGGATATCAGAGTTCTGAGGTGGACATGAGTGTTTGATAGTTTCCAGTTTGTCCAATCCCCATCAGAGTTCCATTGACATAAGTCATTGAGAAGGATGAGACCTTTTGAGTAGTACTAGTCTTTTAGAAGGCGGAGAGACTCTTGACTATTCAAAAATTTGTGATCCAATATTTAGAGAGAGTTTTGATTTGATAAGGGGGAAGGCATGTTTTAGGAAGCGCAAAATAGGGGAACCAGGGAGAGGGGTAGGAGGGATATCAAGGAAAAGTAACCTTGAGGTCTTGAAATATTTGGCTATTAGAGATGATTTCCACCAATCTGTAGTTCCTATGATAAGACGCCAAGCGAGCTTTGCTCCCAAAGAAGTGTTCATTAGAATAGGATCCATGATGGAAAGTCCTCCTTTGTTGAGGGGTTGACAAACTTGTTTCCAATTGAGAAGATGAAATTTTTTGGTATTTTTTTTCCCTCCAGCCCAAAGGAAACTTCAAAGAGATCTAGAAATTGTTTTGACAGTGCCTTTTGGGGCCAGAAGGCCAAAGCATTGAAAGATGGAGAGTGAAGAGAGTACAAATTTGAGAAGCACTGATTTTCTAGATGGATTTAGCCAACGACCTCCCCAACTTTAAATTATTGCGAGAATTTTGTCAATTACTTCCTGCCAAGCCGTGGTGCCATAATAATTTAGAAATATTGGCATACCTAAATATTTGAAGTAGTTCCAAGTGGTGATGATAGGGAATCTGAAAATTTTGGCAATTTGGTCTTTGATATGACCTGGGACATTCCAACCATAGATCCTGCATTTAGTTGAGTTCAATTTTCCTCCAGAAGCCGCGAGAAAAGAACCAAGAACTTTATGAAATCAATTGGATATGTTTACAAAGGCTACCCCCAAAAGAAGTGCGCCTTCTGCAAACTGGGAGTGATTTATTTCCTTGACCCCTCTCGCAATAAGTAATCGCAAGAGTCTGCCCTTCCTTCTTTCATTTTCTAGTTTTCGGATGAGAAATTCTGCTAGTAGGATGTAAAGGAAGGGGGAAAGGGAGCATATTTGAAAGATTCCTCTACTGGCCTTGAAAAATTGTGAGGGTCAATTGTTTATTAAGGGGGAGATCCAAGGGGAACCGATACAGGGCCTGATCCAACCAATAAATTCTTTAGAAAACCCATAAGCTTTGAGGACTGAGTACAGGAAAGAGTGTTCGACGCGATCAAAAGCATTTTCCATATCTAGCTTGATGACCATACCTAGGGCTTTAATTTTTTTGCTGGAATTTATGGCCTCTTGAACTAGCACGATATTTTTTGTAATTTGTTTTTTCTTTAAAATTGGTCCCTAATGTTTTGAGATTAGAGTTGAAAGCAAGGGTTTTAGGCGATTTGCAATGATCTTGGTAAGTATTTTATATGAGGAATTACAAAGGGAGATGGGACGAAAGAAGGAGAAGTTAGAGAGGTTGGTATCTTTAGGTATGAGAGCTAGGAAGGTGGAGTTTGTAGCTCCTCCAACTTTTTGCTTTTGGGGAGTGTAATTCAACATTTTCTTTAAATCTTGTTTGATGGTGACCCAAAAGGATTGGTAAAATCTGATTGGAAATCCATTAGGTCCAGGGGCTTTGTCAGGGTACATGTCCCAGATTGCTTTGGATATTTCATCTTCAGTTATCTCCCTAACTAATTGATTGTTTTCATGCTTAGAGACTATGCTTGGAATATTGGCTAGCATATCTATTACTTCTTTATTTGTTCCTTCATTTCTTGGTTGCTGATATAAGTATTCAAAGTGATGGAAGGCCTCTTCTTTGACTTTCTCAAAGGTATTGAGTTGTTGACCAGTGTTTGAAAGAATGGAAGTAACTACGTTTTTTTTCCTTTGAGTTTGTGTTTGTTTGTGGAAGAAGGATGTATTTGAATCTCCTGCTTTTAGCCAAAGAATTCTAGACTTCAATCTCCAGTGTTCTCTTCTCTACATAGGTTCAATCTCCAGTGTTCTCTTCTCTACATAGGGAGTGATGCAGTTGTTGGTGGGATTATTTTTCTTGATTCAGAAGTGCCTTGGTAACTTCCTCTTCTTCTAACCGATGTTGAACTTTCAAAAGCAGTTCTATCTTTTCTTGCCTTTCTCTATGTGGAGGGATATAGGAAGCTTTCACCCATTCTTTGAGAGCAATTTTGACATACTTTAGCTTACTTTCCCATATATAATTCAGGGATCCTGTGAAAGGGGAAGAACATGAATTTTGAATGATTGGAGGGATAGAAGGATTTTCGATCTAGAGATGGTTAAAGTGGAAGGAAAGAGGGCCAAAATTATGTGGGTTTTTGAAGTTTAGGGAGATTGGATTCTGATCAGAAACAACAAATGAGAGGAAATGGGAAGAGATTTCTTGAGGGGAGAGAAGGAAATTATTATTGATGAGGAATCGGTCCAGACAAGCTACTATATGGAAAAGGCCATAGCACCTGTTGTTCCAAGTATAATTTTGACCTAATTGTGTGATCCGTATTTATGTAGGAAAAAAATGAAATACGTAAATACACATAAACAGAGAGATGCATCAGAAATAAGACTTCATTTCATTAATAACAAATGACCGAATACGCTTACGTACATAATGGAAATAAATCCAGGGTAGTGGCTAACAGAAGCTTATCTCTCAGAAGAGATGTGGTTTCTACACACACCCGTCTTAGAAAAATGGATTACACGAGGCTATAGAGGCTCCTTTTTACACAGAGAATGCCAAAAAGTCATAGACATCCAAAAGCCCAACTTAGGAGATGAAGCGCCAAAAGTCATGTGGGCCCCGTTTGGGTAAGTTAGCACATCAACTTCCTGGTCGAATCTCTTGCATAATGCATCTCCGCTTTAGGCATGGATCGCTGGAAAGGTATCGTCGAGGAGATTCCTTGGGGCTCAATCATGCCTTAGATATCATTGAGAACCTCGATCTCAAAAAAACCTTCATTTAGGCCCTCAAAATGGGTCTCCAAAGTTAAAACCGCAAGCAAAAATAGTAAATTGCCAAAATTAAAACCTGCTTTGAGCCGCTCTGAAGGTGGTGGCCACCGATATCCACTGGATCAACTCTTGACGCCCTCAAGCAGTGTCCCACCGAGATTAAATCGACATATTTTCGTGAGAGGGGGTCTCGGGATTTTACTACCTTTCTCTCCCAGATTGAGGTGAGTATTAAAATATCCACCTATTATACAAGAGGATATATTGATGGTGTTTTTGAGAATGAAAAGGGAGTTCCAACAAGTGGTTTTTTCCTTGTAGGAGTTGGGAATATAAATTTTGATTAATGAAATGACAATACTATTATCCTTATTTTTAAGAACAATTATAAGCCAACTTTGAGTTTCTAGAGTTACCTCGAGAGTCCAGATTTGGTTGTCCCAGAGAGTTGTTATACCGCCAAAGGCTTCTTGAGAACTTACGACTGCTCCAGTGGTGATTTTGAAAACCTATTTTTGTTGTTTCAAGGATCATTGACGCCTCCATTTTTGTCTCCCGGAGGAGGATTACTGAGGGGTTGGACATATTTTGAGATCTCTTAGGGCTTCAACTCTTTGAATTTGTCAAAATCCCTACGTCAGGGAGAGAAGATTCACTGGACGAGGGTGGAGGAGGCTCCTCGACTGTGAGTCGTAAGAGGGTCAAATCCTTTAGTTCCCTTTGTGTGTTGAAGCATGTATGGAGTTTTCATAGACCGGCTATTACCTTTGTGCCTTTTCGGGTTGATGTTGTTTCCTTTCTAACTTCTTTATTTGGATCTCGACTAGAATTTCCATGTCCCGGGATTTCTCCTTACTCCACTTCTTGGAGGAGTTATAATTTTAATAGGGATTATTCATTTACTTGTTGTTCCACTTCTTGAGTGTCCTCCTTTGAAGGCTCATTTTCATATGATTCTTTTGCTATTATGATTAATGCTAGGGTGGATAAGGAAACAAGTTCCATCACAAGAATTGACGAAGGATTTTTCTTTGAAGATGATTCACCCATAGGTTCAACAAATTTTGGATTTGCATGAAGAGGGGATGTTGGAGGGGTTAGGGGAGACTTTTTTAGGGAGGGATTTGGTAGGAGGATTTTGATGAGAGTGCCCCGGTTTGGGGATAGATCCTGAAGGGCCAAGCCGGGGCATGTTCCTTTTCTAGTATTGGCTTTCTTCTTGACCTGCTGCCATCGTTCTTGTTGTTGTGAGGCATCTGTTTCTTGTTCTTGTTTGTTATTGGGACAATTTCTTAGCAAAATGGTTGTATCTCTCATGACAAGACTTGGCATTTGAATAGAGTTTCTCATAATCTAGCTTCCCTCAATGTAGGTCCAATCGCCTAAATTTATCTCTGATTGCCTTGCATTCCTTTTTCTATATCTACTTCCACACAAATCCCGAAACATGAGTACATACTAGATTTAGGTTCATCCTTATCGATAAATTTTCCCAAAGTGTCACTAATGCTTTTTAGAACTTCGTCTCCACAAAAGTGAAATGGCAAGTGAGGAAGCCTCACCCAGACCGGGGCAATTGAGAGAATGCCATTTTCCGGGTCAAAATCTAGGGTCCATTTATTTAAGTATAACCCTCTTGGGACAAAGAAGTAAGGGCCATTTCTAACAATGAGATCTATATCTTCTTTGTGCTCAAAGTAAAATATATAGAAGCCCTTACCATAGAAGAAATGATTCATGTGTCCCTGTACTAGTGGATGTCAATTCCTCTCAATCCAAAGGTCGATCTGATGAGGTGAAGGCCATAACCACATGAACTGACCTACAAGTGCTATGGAGGTAAAAAAAAAGAGAGAGCTTCCTTTCTTCATATGTTGCTATGCAAGGGATCCCTCACTGAATTTGGCTCCAGCTTTTTTCATATGATTCATGGGCGGTAGGATGCATGGGAGGATCTAATGATCCCACCAGTTGACTTTTAAAGATTTGACTTCTGGCTCAGGAACTCCTGGGAAGGGTCGTGGTCTGGAGACCGCCGAGGCCATAGGGAGGCCAAGAGAAGGGGGTCGAAGTGGGGAGGCGACGACTAGGGTTGCAGAGCGCTTTCTATAAATCAAAGAAATGTTAGTCTAATTCTATTGTTAATATTAACACATTATAAAGTTATGATATATTTATTAGATTCCCTACTAGCATTGAATTAGATTCATGGCATTGATAACATTTATGCTTTATAGAAAATTTGTTGATGTAAACAGGACAAATGAATACACATAAAACAAGATGATGAAAGGAAATTTAAAAGTAGGTTTTTACAATGTTTGAGAGTTTGAGCATCTCTCATTCTATTTCCATTGATTTTTACCAATTGTTTAAGTAGGCCAAACCTATCTAATATGTTGTGAAAGCTAAGCCAAATAACAAATGAGCCATACCACATAAATAACTACAAGTGGACCACCCTATGAGTAACCATAAAAGAGATCTCACATATATGTGAGCATTCTCACATAAAATAGTGGACCAATTTTATATGAGTAACCATAAAAGAGATTTATTCTAAATAATTTCCAGGCCATTTGCTTTAAAATAAGGCTGGTGGTTTTGTTCAAATGATATATATATATATATATATATATATATATATATATATATATATATATATATATATATATATATATATATATATATATATATATATATATATCAATTTTTAGGGAGTACTAGACTAGTAGACTAATGGTGACATGTGAAATTTGTTGTCTTCTATCCTAGTTGTTAAGTGTTTAAACTCTTTGAATCTAATATAGTAGGCAACCTACATAGTCCTTTTAGGAGTTGGCTCTTAAATTCTTATAAATACTTTGTTTTATTTAGTTTGAGTTTGTTTAGTTTGTAACATAAAGTGTATAAAACATAACACACAATGCATGTGTACTTGTAAGTATTGTTAATCAAAGTGTGAGAATCAATTTTTGGATTAGTATCAATCTTAGTAACATAGCAAGGAAATAAGCTTTTTGATTGTTGTTGATAATGGTAACAAAGTGAAGAAACTAACTTTCATATTGATTTTGATGGTATTATTAAAGGGAGTTAACGAGCTTGTAATTAAGAAGGTATCATAAAGACAAAAATTGTTTAAAGATAACAAATGGAAATCAAAACCCCTTTAATTAAGAAGGAATTACAAAGCTACCAATAATGTAAAGAGATTAAGGAGGAAATAACTTTGTAATTAAGGAAACATCATAAAGAAGACAAATATAAAGTAATAGTAATCAATAAACTGTAGAATTACAGCTATCAAATTATTGGAGATAAAATGAAATCACAATAACATGGAACGAAATCACCAAAAAGATATATGATTTTGACTTGAAAGCTTTAATTAAAAACACAATAAAAAATGCAGACCCACACAAAAAGAATCTCATATTAACATTGAGCTAAATTCTAACAAGGACATGCCACCCTTGGATTTGCTGTAAAAATTTCAATTACAGCTAATGACAAAAGATGGAAACAAAAATCATTACATGCACTTCTAAACAATGTTGGTTTTAATAGTCAAAGCACACATTAAGGATTAAAGGGACCCACAAAGCACACATGACCTCTACAAAAATATGAGGTAGTGGCTAAAAAGTATACTTTCTTCTTGGCGAACTAAGACAAAATAAAGTTTAGGAAATGGGAGTGACCCTATATGAAATAAAATTCACCTCTGAATCACCTTTGGTGCTCACATCAAAGGTTGTATTTTCCTTCTCTTTTTATAGTCTTGCCATTGCTTTTCATGGCAGGTAGTATTCACTACTTCAACTTGTTGGCGCAGGACAATTCACAAATTCTCTCCAACACTTGATAAATATAATTATTGCCTTCACCTCACTATAGTTCCAAGTTCCAAGTCCAATCTCCAATCTCACTATGTTATAGTCCCAACCATCTATTCAATCCGCTCATGGCATATGTGCTTCCAGTGTTACTAAAAAAGGTAGTAGCCTGGAAGCACATATGCCAATGAGCAGATGATCAATCTGAGTCTCTAAATTCGCAGGATCACAAGAATACTACAAACCTCTATGAGCAACATATCATGCTTGCAAATTGAACTTCTAGAGATTATTCTTGCAGTAGCCACAAATCTTCTAAATAAAATATAACTACACTTCATTGGAATCCTTTGTCTCTTTGCACCCATAGTAGTCACTCTTTTCCTTTAATTAGATCCGCAACATCAAGATTGCTCTCCATGCATGAAACGATCTCTATTGAATGTTGCAACATCCATTTGCTTAAATTTTCACTAATATAAGTAATATATTTGACACAGTTAACTTTTGGTATTATTTCAAGCTGACACTATTCCATCAATTCCATCAATAGTATGAAACTAATATATATAAACTAGCAAAACCACATAAGTATAAGTGGTTGATATAAGTAGATGGGCAACATTAGTTTTTAGTTTTGAAAAGTGGATAAAATTCATATTCCTAATTAAACTTGAAACACCAAACCCAAATCTATTTGAAAATGATTAAAAAATTTTGAAATACAACTATAAGAACCTCCCATTTATCCTACAAACAATATAGACAAAATAATGTACCAAACCTTGAATTCAACCATCAAAATTACTTTTACACTATTCAGGTTTTAATAAGAAAAATTTACATAGTAACTAAGATTACAAATTTTAAAATGAAGAATTTATTTTAAAAAATTATAATTCAGATATTATTATTATTCATTATTAAAGAATTAAATAAAATTTTATATTATTAAATATAAATAATAATAAAATATTATTAGAAAAAATTCACTATCTCTAACCAAATTGAAAATTAAAAAATGTTTTAGATAATTTTTACAGTGCCTGGATAAATTAGCCTGGTAAATGCAAATAACTTGATCTATGATACGCTACGTCTCCATGCGTTGTGTGGTAGCAAAAATGTATTGACAATGAATAAGTACGAAAACACTTCATTCAATGGCAGAAATATACATTTCATTCAATACATATTAATATATGTAAGTACGAAAACAAAATCAACCCCTGAATTTCACATGGATTCTTTCATCTTTGACATATTTCTTAACATGGATTCAATATTACCGAATTGAAAGAGAATCCAAAGTGACTGGTGGATTTGGAAACAGTCGTGAACACCAAATATGGAGACTATGCAGACTATGTGTGGACAAGCAGTTATACACTCTGGAGCAGTCCTGAACGCCAAATATAATATAATAACACTCTGGAGATTTATACATACAATTTCACTGGTTATCACTCCAATTAGAGCGTCCATCTCAGGTCAACGCTCGGGTACAATCTGCGCGTAAATACTATCAAGCCAAGCCGCATTTGTGTGGGAAGCGTCTCTTCGCCTTTCAAGCCAAGCTGCATTTATACCGTAGATTTGCATACATTTCTATGCAGCGCTGGTAAATTGCAGTAATTGAAATGTAGATTGTCCTTTGGTACTGAGGTTTACGTATTTATCTCACGGACGGTTTAAAGAACATGTTGTTGCATTTCAGATTTTTGAACATTATATTAAAGCCCATTGCAGTGATATATTGGCGATATATCCCACATTGACAACAATACATTGTTAGCCACATGTAGCACACGTGAAGGAACGTGCCACGTGGAATCCATTGGATGGCCAGACTCGATGCCCAGGAGTGAGCCACGTGGCATGCATCGGATGGTCAGATCCAACGCCTAGAAATGAGACACGTGGCACACATCGAATGCCCAGATCTGACACCCAGGAACGAGCCACGTGGCACCCATCGTATGGCTAAATCTGACACCAGAAAAGGGCCACGTGGCAGGCACCACAGGAGCGTATGACATGAGGCGATGCGACTTGAGGCTACTTGATCCGTTAGAAGATGTATTGCCCTAAAGAGTAACACTCTCAAGTAACACTTGATTTTTAGTCCTTTATGAACACCCAAAAGGGTTACATTGAGTAACTTTGAGTGACAAACTGTTACTTTGAGTCACATCTAACAGACTGTTACTTTGAGTAACATCTGACAGGGCATACTTGAGGGAATCTGAGGTTCCTGACTTCATGACTATTATAGGGATGAGCGTACCATGCCATGACTTATGGAATAATAGGAACGAACGTACCATGCCATGACTCTTATATTGGTAGGGATGAAACTTCCTGCCCCATGACTCTTATACTGGTAGGGACTGAAGCCCCTGATTGGCGCCTAGCCTTACGCTGAGAGCCTCTTAACCAAGCTAAGCACCAACCCTAGCTCCATGCCTCCTAAAGAGACTTACTCGGTGTCTCAGCATCCTCTGACTTGATATGCTAGCAAGTGTGGAGGGCCTGCGAGATGCCCACACCGGATTACCTTTGTCTGGTGAGCACCTCTAAGTGGAGGGTCAAAGGGTCCGTGGAGGTAGGCCTGGGCCTGGGCATCGGGATTGGGGCATAGCCGGGCGCTGATAGCATCTTTGCTTGACTAGGCACTAACATAGCATCAACGGACTGAAGAGAAAAAATCGAAAGGGAAACCTGAAAAGTTTGTTTGAGTCACATCTGATAGGCTAATTGATCCGTGATAATGCGCCACCTAAGCCCCGATAAGGACCCCATAGGTGAACAACGCTACTCACATCACAAGAGGGACTCCATAGAGCTAAAATCCCATACTCACATCACCTAATGGAGTTGGACTCAATAGAGCCCATACTCACATCTCCTAATGGACTTGGACTCCATATGGTGTTCCTACTCTTATCACCTAAGAGGGCTCAGGATAGACAATAACTGACGCCAGGATGATAATCAGAGTGCGCAGATGGAGTATTCGACCAAGCTAGAGCTTGATGTCTACGCACAGAAAAGACCAAGTAACGTAAGAAATAGCATGAAGGCGGGGTAACCACTTACTTGAGGCGATGCGAAGGCGAAATGAGGCGATGCGAAGGCAACTTGAAACGAAGGCTACTTGAAATGAAGGCTGCTTGAAGCCTTATAAATGAGGCGAAATGAGGCAAAGGCTAAATGAGGCGATGCGACATGATCCATGAGAAGGCGAAGTCAACTTGATCCGTGAGAGGCCGAAGTCGACATGATCCGTGAGAGGGATTCTTGATCCGTGAAAAAAGCCCATATTTAAGCCCTAAAGGGGAACCCTAGGAGGGGAGGGCTTTTTTCATCGAATGGCTAGATCTGACGCCCAGGAACGAGCCACGTGGCACACATCAGATGGCCAAATCTGACGGTTGAAGAATAGCCACGTGGCATCAATCATATGGATAGATCTAACGCCAAGAACGAGCCACGTGGCACCCATCGTATGGCTAGATCCGACGGTTGCAAAATAGCCACGTGGCACAGATCGTATGGATAGATCTGATGCCCTGGAACGAGCCACGTGGCACCCATCGTATGGCTAGATCCGACGCCCAGGAACGGGCCACGTGGCACCCATTCGATGACCAGATTCGACGGCCAGGAAAGAGCCATGTGGCACTCATCGGATGGCCAGATCCAATGCCCAAGAACGAGCCACGTGGCACCCATCTGATGGCCAGATCCGACACCCAGGAACGAGCCACGTGGCACACATCAGATGGCCAGATCCGACAGTTGCAAATTATCCACGTGGCATCCATCGGACCACTGGATTTGACGATTGCAAATTAGCCACGTGGCCCCTATCGGACGACAAGATCCGACGGTTACCAAATAGCCACGTGGCTCCCATCAGACGGCTAGATCTGACAGTGGCAAAGGAGCCACGTGACATACATCGAATGGTTAGATCTGACAGTTGCAAATTAACCACGTGGCAATCATCGGATGGCCCAATTTGACCGTTGCAAATGAGCCACGTGGCACTCATCGGAAGGCCCAATCTGTCTGTTGCATCGGAGCCACGTGGCAGTCATCGAACGAATGGATCTGACATGTGGCACACATCGTCTGGTGCAGAGATAATTTGTGTCGGCATCTGATGGAGAGTATCTGTGGCAATCTTGAACCTTCTTCCAAGCCCAAGCTTGTGAGCGAGGACGCTTCAAGTTACAGGGTTGTGGACTAAACGACATATCGGCGATGACCCTCACAATTTCTTTGAATTCAACTAACATCAGCGAGAAGGTTCTCTCTGTTTGTGTGATCAATTCTTGTTCTATTATTTTTTATATTTTTATTTTCAGTCAATTCTTATTATGTTGCAGTTATAGTTTTAGGGTTTCTGTAATACGAATCTTGAGATATTTTTAAGGCGGCCTCCCTCCCTTCAGATATATGGCCCTTAAAATCTGAAGACCGAACTAATTTACAGTAATGCACATTTAAAATCTAGGTTTATTTTTTCTTTGTTTTGCCTTGTTCATTGTGGCCCTCGCAATCTCTACGAGTTCGATAAACGTTGACGTGGCCTCCGTCTGTCCTGCGGATTTTTTTTCTGAGTTTTGGCCTATACATTGTGGCCCTCGCAAAGATTGTGAATTCGATTAATATCAACGTAATCTAGTTTAATTAATTAATAATTAATATTAATTATTTAATTAACATAGTTTAATAAAATTATGTAATTAGTTAATTAATATAGTTTAATGATACTATGTTATTGTATATATTATTATATTCAAATATGTCACTTAATACTTAATAATTTATTGGGTTACTCAATAATTTATTGAGTTTAGTTTATTGATTTTTTTATTAATCATGGTGAAAGAGTAAAGAAACAATTTTAATTTAAATAATATACACATGATATTTTAAATATGCAAAAAAATCATAAAATTAAATACTATTTTATATAAAAGTTTATTCAATTATTAAATAAAATTTAATTTCAATAAAAATATTATCCACAAAATTTAAAATAATTTTAATAAAAACTAATAAAATGTTTTCGATATTATTTTAAATGTGAAACCTAACACCAAAGTCCAAGTGAAAAATGTCATAAACTTCAATTTTAAATCACAAATTTTAATTTTAAATCTCATATATGGTAGTTTTTATTTTCTCATAATAATATCCTCATAAGTTTCATCTAATTAACATAATGTATTTGTTTTTGTTTTAGTCAAATTCCACTGTACATATTTTAGTTTTTTTTTTTTTTTTTAATTACATTTTTCACCAATAATTATAAATGTTTTATTTATTTGTCAATTAGGTTTAGTTAGGTTTAGTTTAAGTGATTTGTGCCTACGGGTGTTTATGCCCCCATCTGGATTCAATTTCAATAAGTTCTACAAAATATGGTTTACCCTACCATCCACAAAATCAAGTTCCCCCAATCTTGTTTTCCATAATATTTTTTTTTATTTTTATTTTAAATAAAATTTCTTATAATTATAATTATTTTTATTTATTTTCTAGATAACAAAATTATTATAATTTAATTATCAATGAATCATTTAAATAATTATAATATTCTTCTTTCTTTACCAAAATTGTCTTTCTTTATTTCTTTCACATTTCTAACTTACTTTTATTAAAAATATGGAATAGCATGAATGGATAGTTTGCTTTATTTTGAGTAATTGTGTATAGCCATTTCTCACATGGAAAGAGAAATAAAATGAAAGGAAAAAAATTAAATAATATTTTTATCATATTTATTATTATGATTTTTTTAATAAAAATTATAATTTTAATGAACTAAATTAATGGTTTAATCTAAATTTTAAAGACCTTTATAAAATATTTAAAAATTTTTCATTATTATTGTAAAAATTATATTAATTCTTAAATTATTATTAAAATTATATTCACATTTCAAATTTTTTAATATTATTATAAATATGATTGGAAAAATTATATTAATTCTTAAATTATTATTAAAATTACATTACATATATAAAAAATTAATATTATTATAAATATTATGTTAATATGATTATTTTTGTATTATTGTCATATTGGCCAGACCTAATGGTTAAGAACTTGTGTTTCCTTATAGGAGGTCCACAAGTTCAAATCCAAAGGGGGTAGGGTATGTATACTAGCCATTAGACTTTACCAGTGAAACCTAAATACTTATTAATTTATTCAAATAATGACATGATGCACTCAAAATTTATACACCACTGTGCTTCATGGCCAACCACTTCATTGTCATTCTCCGTAGGCATGCTAGGCACTTTTTCCATCTTATCCTTCTATTTTGTTTGTTTGAATTGTGCTCTACCAAAGTAAAGGTAGCTATAGAAAATCCTACAAAATGAGTAGCAATACCAATAACAACATATCCAATAGTAGTTTGATCCATGGTAGGTTGTTTGAACCATGGGTGGTGTCTCTTTGGGTCCATGACTTAGCAGCCAACTCCCTCCTTCTAGGTTGGTTGAGGCGGGGCCTATATGTAGTTCATTCTGGTGGTGGCAACCTCAGTGCTCCACTAGAGATATTATTGTTCTTGTTTTCCATAATGGTTGTATCCACTCCTATCCATGGTGGTTCTTTTCAATTTCACTAGAAGCAAGGGAACAAAAACATATCATAGTTTCTCAATTTTCTACGATCCCATTTACAAATTAGTGACTTGGGGAAAAACATAGGATGTCACAAATTGTTGCTTGTAGAGAAACATCTTCTAGACACTACAAATGAAAACTTGTTTGATTATCATCTCCCCCTCTATCTATTTTCAGTATTAGGTTGAAGTAAAGAAACCACTTCTTCATGATATTAATTCTCTATAGCATGGAAGAGACTAAAAAAAATTCCTTGAATATAGGATTTAGGAATGAGAGAATGCAAGACATCCAAATGAGAATTCATCCACTTCATGTTGTTCCACTTGACTTCAATATAGTTCATCCTTTGGCTATGTACTTCTTCATTATTCTTGAAAACCTTTAACATGAACTATGATGAAAATTCCATTTTTCTTATCCTCCTATGTGGTGTCCCTTATTCTACCTTTGATTGTGTCCAAGTGCAGATGAACAACATCAGAAGTATCAATACTGCCTCTAGTTTTTTTCAGTCAAAGAGAAAGATTACACAACTCTCTACAAGTTTGAATCCCTAGACTAGTTACTTGAATCAAGCATTTTTGAAAAAATTCCTCCCATGTGAATCTTATGGGATGAGCAGTTAAGTTGGACTAGCTTGGGAAATCTCATACTCTAATTCAATTTAGTTGGGAATTATTGTGTATTTAAATAAATTTCAAACCTCTACCTTAGTTTTCTTTAACTACCAAGGAAAGTGATCTAAGGGCCTCTTCTACAACTTAACCTTCCAAATTGGTTGTAGGAATAAGAGACGGTAGATTAGTAACAATTCCACTATGGTGGGAATACCCTCAATGAATATATCATCAACTAGCCCATGGCATAAAAATCTAGATGGTCTCACAATTGTACATGCTCAACTAACAATTCAAACAAAAGGCTTGAGCTACCTCGGTGAGGGTGTTTACTCATAGGTTGGATAGATATGGCGATCAATAATCTTCTAGTAGGGGTTTAGATGAGAGTTAGTATATTAAGAAGAACTTGGGATTCCATTCAAGCTTACAAAATCCACTTGTCATGGGATAATAATAAATATTGTTTTGTCAATCACCTGACCTATAAATAATAAATGGAAATTAGATTGATTTAAGTGATGGTTGTTCTAGGGAGGGAAATCAATGAGAAAAGCATGTGGGGAATGAGTCAGGGTTTGAACATTGTAGTTTCCCTCCATACCTTAGTTGTTCAATGGTTTCCCATAATTTTATGATTCTAATCCTTGGTCTACCTAGAGTGTTGCTGAGTGTGTTTCTTCCATAGGTCATCGATGCATGCCAAATGTACAACATCTCATCCATGTGTTATCCATGAATTCACACTTATGTGATATTTGGAAAATCGATGATGCAAACTTGCTTGATGTGTTGAATGCATGCATGGGCCCAATGTTAAGTGATTTATGCAAACACACATCTACATGTTGAATGAAAACCTACAATTCTGGGTTGAATGAAAATCAAGCGATAATGTCATGTTAAACACATGTGTATTTAGCACAAACATTTGTTGCATAGGGAAAATATATAGGGATATCAAGCAAAGGATCGAGGTTAGTAAAGGATGTAGATCCCATAATTCCAACACCTAATGGTGTAAAAATTGGTTTTATACCATCCAATTTTTTTTGAGTTATGTAAAGTAAATTGTGCCACTTTTTATTATTATCTAATATGAGTTCTCTGACCCAATGTTGGCTGACCCTACATAGAATTTTCTTTTTAAACAAGAGTGCATTTTCTGTGGCTTCCTTCACTATAGTGTTGTGAACATTATCATTTTAGGATGATTATTGGGTTATAAAATATGTTCATTAATTCTTTATTATTAGTTTTGTTTTGTTTATGTTTGATTCATGACATAAATCATGAATCAAACATGAAAACCTAGATTGGTGTTATATTTTCTTTAGAAGACATTCTTTTAAAGGTCATCATGCTTGTATCAAATCCAAACCCAATGTTGGAATGACCTATTTTAGATATTTTAGTTTTTAATATAGTTATTGTATGGTTCGATGGTTTGTATTCAATTTATGAAGATTTTTGTTTTGATATATTTTAAACCCCTTACTTGATTCAATGGTCATGTTAGTAGTCATGAAAATCAATGCTTTGTTGGCCATCATGTCCATACCTCCTTTCTTTGGCACAATGTATTATGAGACCATTCATTAAAGGGCATGGGTTTTCCAGCTCGTATGTCGGGGCTCTCATTACAAGGAATGAGTAAGCTTTATGATCAAACCCTCTGCAGCTCATTCTCAGCATCTATGCTGTGATAACACATAGGCTTGGTTATGGCCATTTCTCCACTATCCATCTAGATTTTTCCTATCGCTCCTACCATTTAAACCTAAAATTGTTTTGAGTTATTCCTGTTACATTCTAGTCGCGTTTGTTATGGCTCATGTTGTTCGTTTGGAGCTGAAGGGTTTTCAGGCATTGTTGTCTCACGATGATGCAATGGAATATTTAAAAATCCAAGGCTGGGATGTTTTTCCTTGAAATATTTGAAGGCTATAACCTTCAGGTGGTGCAGGCTTTCGTGCAGACCTTTGATGGTTGCAGAGCGGAAATTTGGGATACACAGTTAGAGTTGACTGAAGGGTTTGTGATTGAAGCAATAGGGCTTCCATCGACATGAGAGAAATGCTTCAAACCATCACGAATTGAAGGAGTGCCATGGATCATGTTTGTGATGTCCTGAAAGATCAACTGCTACGAAAAAGGTATCCCCATCTCCCAGGTTAAAACCTAAGGTGGCATAGCTGATTGATGATCCTCAAACAATTTATTTGACTTTGTGAGAGATTCGATACTGATTAATCTTCCTCTACCATATTCACTTACTTATGCATTTAATTGGTTTTGAATTAAGCATGCCATTTTATCTATTGATAAGTCTCTATAAAATCTCAAAAAGATTTAAGAGACAAAGTGTCGATTCAAGTCTTTTCCATCACAGGTTGATTAAGATTTTGTTGATTCATCACTTGTCAAGCGTGGGTGATTGTTGGGATAATTGTTTGGTAAGGAATGGTTTTACCATGACCGTTCCTATAGTAAACCCTAGCCTAGATGAGCCACTGATTAAAAACCAAACCGATTTTTCAATTGATGCAGTAGACTCTGCTTGAAACCCTCTAGGCGTTGAAGTGCCAGAGCAAGTATTCACCTATGGGATTTTTGAAGGGAATGCTTTAGAAGTTGAAGGTTATTAATCTATGTGTTCCTGGAATTGAAGCTAGCCCGATTGTTAGTATTAAACCAGATGTTGAAAGACCTCACAAAGAGAAAACAAAGGAATGCACATATAGAGGGTTCAAAAACAAAGGGTAGGTCGCAAATTTGAAAGCTTGGGAATTATCAACAACTTGTAGAGCTCGATCGTATGATCCAAGATCAATGGTGTTCGGACCCTAAGATTGAAGAGTTCCTCGTTCTTGAAGACCCATATTTGCATGGTTACAAGAAGAAATACATTGCTTCTACTAAACCCTACAAATTTGTGCTTGTCGAATCACGCCCGCAGGTGCCTCAAAGGTAAGGAAGGGTTCTCTGTTATTAGGCCTGATCAGAAGTAGATAATATATAAGGTGGATACACCCATGTTGGACCATGCTCTCCATAGACCTTCCATCCCTCATGTACAGTGTGATGATTTTTTCATTTGGATCGAGCGGTATTACACCAACATACCCATTCTTCAGGCCCGAATTAAAACACTTACCACTCAGAATGAATCATTGAGGCAGAAATCCTAGATCTCAAAACATCTACAAAGAAAGGGGCTAAATGTGTTAAGAGGTCAGAGAACATAGTGATAAAAAATGCAGCCGATTATTGAGAAGCTTGTTGATAGTAAATTATGAACTACTCGATCCATCTTTAGTCAATTTTAAAATGGTAAAACAATTTTCTCTCTTTTATATTCTTATTTATCTATTTTGGAATTGAATCGGTTTGGAATTTGATTTTGTTTATGATAACAATTTGGCTACAGAATCTTCGATTAATAATAAGTCTCTTTTAAATAAATTTTCTTTTTAGAAATTAGTTATGGGTAATTTTCTAACTTATTCTTGTTTGTTTTTTCAGGGAATAATAGATCCACATTTTTTGATCATCTAAGGGGAAACATGTTGGATTATGCATTTGAATGATTAGTAGTTCCTTTTCTATTTGTTTTACAAAAAACTTTGATTAAGTTTGAATACAATCAACTTTCTGATATGATTGGTTTGTTATCCACTATTTTTGTATGTGATTTTTGTAAGAATCTATCTATCTATGTGAGATAGGGGATGTGATTCAAATCACTTTAAATCTCTTCGATTCATTTTATTAAGTAAAGACATCTTAAGCTGCAGGCAGTTATGGACAAATGATCTTGAGAACTTAATGGAAAAATTATAGCATTGGAAAAGCAATTAATGTGAATGTTGTCTCATTTATGTTTGTCTCTCTTATTTTGGAATAGTAATGTGTTGTATATCTTTAGTCTCGATGACATATGATGTTCCATTTTATTCATGTTTCGTATTTGATTTCGCATAATTTGTTGTTTCACAAATTATCACTGTGATCGTGAAATTGATTTCAATATCATGATTTACGCATGATTTTAGTTTATTGATAAAATGAATGTTTTACATTAATATTTATGTTACTGCAATCGTTCATAATTATAAGATCGTTGTGTATACATGTCTATTATTTTGTTCTCATGTTCTAGCTGCCAATAAAATCCTGGAGTTTGTTAGGTAATATCTCAAACTCATAGATTTTTTCTCTTCAGGCCGGGACAAGCTGGAGTGTTGGATGCAGCATGAGAGCCTGGACATGTTATAAAACTAATTCAGTTAGATATATTTCCATTTGAATTTATATTTATTAGTTTGTCTATGTTGAAACAAGAAAGTTTAGATTAGCTTTGGCCATCACTCTATCCTTGTTTGTAACATATTTTATTTAAGTTCTTAGATTTATGATTAGAAGACATAAAATATAAAATGTGCTTTCTTTATCTCGTTTGCAGCCGGTTACCAAACATTGATTTTGCAAGGCATCTACTAAAAAAAAACTTGCAATTTGTAAATATTATGTACATAATGGCATGTTCATATTTATCTTTTTGTTGAATGTATTTGTAAATAATTAGATTAAAAGTATATATATTATTATGATGCTTATCATTAGTTAGTTTATTTCTTTTCTTTATTTAGGACCCTAGATTGGCTAAAGGATCCATTAAACCCATCAAAATAGGTTACATATGGCAACGGCTTATTTAAGACAACCAGAACCAAACCTATTCTTAGTTGGCTGACATGTCAAAATTTTCAGATCAACACCCAATTACATGGAAGTGAAATAGGTTGAGTTTAATGTAGTTTATAGAAAGTGATACTTCCCATGTAAAATTAATGAGAGTTTATCCTCTCTTTTTCTTCTTTGGAATGGTTCATGGAATGGTACCTCTTCCTCGGGATTGAATCTTAGAGCTACCTACGACCTGGCATGAAATTTCACTCCCTATATTACTCCCATAACTATGGAATGTACTAAAACAAGGAACAATGTAGGATGTGTATTAAATTTGAATAGGCTAGCACATTGTTTACTGACCTATCTCGTAGTGTTGTTATTCAAACTAAAATTACAATTTTAGGGAAAATCAACAAATGTCTTATTTGTATATGTTGCTTTGTTGTTTACAAATGGCAGTCAATAGATCCTTTCCAACAGGTAGGGAACTCACTCTCATTCTATTTTTGCTTCCATCCCATGCTTTCTCAATTCAATTCCAATCAAAATCATCGATTAATGGA
>SNQJ01S0178959.1:0-19601 GCA_010110895.2 Picea sitchensis | reverse complement strand
TGCGCTCTATGGTGAGCACATGTCCCTGAGTTGGATCCAGATGTTATCCCCTAGCCTAGGGATAACTAAGGAGATTATGTCTTGAGGCCCACAGGTCCTAGACATGGAGTACCGAGAGACAGATACACTTGAGCATGGCCCTGGAGGGCCCATCCTTTCATTCTTCGACACCTCCACTTTGTCAGCAGCAACAGTATCCATCACATCAACCTAGTCCTGCAGCAGAAATGGATCTTGATCCATGAGGTAATGAGTCTGGGTATCATGGAATGTGTCACTTTGATCCTCAAAATCTTTGAATATGTGCATTTAATATTTTTTTCTTCTAACGTGTTCCTGGACCTTATGATTTTCCAATTGACCACACCTGGGGGGAATGAAAGGATGCCCTAGTAAGCCGGTACCCATAGGGTTTGATTTTCCACTGGGGGGATTCATGAAAGGCCATCGTCCGCTCCCACCATACCTACTACTTTTTATCTTTTTTCCCGCTCATCCATCCCATTACATTGGTCTGGGCATTGGATTGGCCAAGTATCTAAGGGTTGTACCTTGCCTTGTAGGAAGAAGGGAATAAAGGCCCAGAGGTTAAAAGTAGATGGAAAAATATAAAATCCAAAAGAATGAAACCTTGATATGCTTCACCCAGGGATCCCTGAGAAAGAAATAAAAAGCTTCTTGGCAAGAAACAGAGGGACCCATAAAAAATAATAATTCAAGACCTAGTTAGAGGATAGGGGATCTCATCACGAGCTAGCCTATTAGGTCCATGGGCGTGTAGCAATATGAAACTACCAGCAGCTAGTCACCACGCCAAGGTAGTGTCTCTTGGTGGCATAGCCAAGAGAAAGGGTGTCTCATCACGAGCCAACCTTCTCATTTCCGTGAAATGTTTGTGGGTAACATTGCCACAATTGGTCACCACGCTAGGGAAGTGTACCCTAACTAGCCTCTTGAAAGAAAAAGTAATATGAAAAAAAGATAAAAGGCATGAATGGGCTCGAAAACATTTTCATCCATGGCAAGGTGCATCTCACCCTCTTCAGAGGCACCCACAGTTAAGCTATACATTTCCCTGCTATCACTGCACCCCTTGCCCAGACATCCCTTACCACCTCATCCATTCACATGGCATGGATTTTAATTTTCTCGGGAAGATCCCACATACAATGAGAATTATCCCAATAGGACGTCCTAGTATCCCCTCCAAACTTGGCTTGCAGATTAGCATAATGTCTTTGAGCACTTGTCCGGGTAAAAGGGTTTTCATGCACATGTTTAATAACTTGATGATTAGATGTGATTGGCATTGCTATGATCCCTCTGAATTATGAGCCCATGGAGGGTGTATCAGTTGATGTTGCAGGGCCACACCCGATGGATAGGTACAGATGGGGAGATGATTAGTTCAGACCTCCATGGGGCTAAAATCCCACCAAATGGATGTTGAGATCCCAGCCAAGCGCAGAGACAGATCAGAGGATTTCTCTAGAGAGAGAGGAGGGCATTTCACCAGCGGAAGCTTGGCAGGCCTGGAACCAAGGGGGTTGTGCCCTTTCTACCATGATGTAGGCCTAGGAAGGCCCTTGACATCACCCAGGTCACCCATGATGTCACCCAATGTTTTGGGATGTTTTGGAGACAGTTGTGTGCCAAGTGGCATGTGTGGCAGGTTCTTGAGGCCAAAGGAGGCATAACGTTTTTCTCCAGGAGGCCAATGTTGCCCAAAAAGGGCCTAACGTCACGCAAAAAGGGAATGATGTCACATTAGCAGCTTGTTTTAGGGTTTAATTATGACATTTAATGTAAAAACTGGATTTTTTTGTAACTGGGCATGTCGGCCTTTTTGACCTAATTTTGGTCATTAGTATTGTATAAATAAGGGGGGAAACCTCCTTATTTTTCATCATCTTACACTCACACTTAAGTGAGGTCTTAAATTTGCACCCTACTTAGGATTTATCGGCTGAAATTTTAGGCGCACTTCTTGGAGGAGGCTTAATTTGGTCTTTCTTGGCATTTTTCTTGGTGGAAAATCTTCAACTAGGCTTATTGCTAGATTATTCTTGGTGGATGCAAGTGAATTTCTGGAATCCTTCTTTACTTTGAATGGTTATGGTGTATTTACTTTGTATTTATACCAATATTATGAAATTTCTAGTTTAAAACCCTCAGAGAACAAGCACATGTTATTGTCCTTGTCATAACAATTTTTCACCTATTAGATTGTGCTAGAAACCCTACGTTTGAAGCATTGTACTAGAGCCCTTCCATTGCAACACTCTAGTCTCACTTTCTTCATCAAGCCATTAATTTTTTCAAACTTGAGCTAAAGAAGAAGGAAAATCGCAAGGGCCCAGGGTTACCTACTTCCTAGTAGTCGTTTTCCTTCTAAGGTTTGTTGATTTAGGCCTTGGCTTACCAACACCTCAATCTTCAAATTTCTTAGTCCTTATCTCTTACATTATTATTTGTTTCCTTCAAGTTTTGCCGCTGCAAGTGACTCCATTAACCCTAAAAGGCATTGATTTTTACCTTGAGTTTGTTTTGATTGATGAAACCAACCTTCAAATTTTTTACCTCAAGCAACCTACTAACACTTTTTAACCCTATAATAGCTTGACTTACTAACAACATTGTTGTTTTTACTAAATTAAGCTATAGCCATTAAATGCATCAGTAAAAGTTCATAAAAGAAATTGAAAATGATGATTTATACCTTGTCTTGTTTGCTTCCATCAAATGCTACTATTATGATTTCAATGGTTAATGATTCTTAGTCATTTTGAGGCTATTTCAAGGCATTTAATGTGAAGTATTGCCCTATAAATATTGTTGTTATAATTTTATGTTTACTTCATCATATTCAGCAAATTGCTTTTATCAAGCAAGTCTATGGTTTTATGAAGTGCTAACCAACAAGTGTATTTGCAAATATATATAGTTTATTGTTGCTTTGTTCCGAGCAGGTACACTTTGATACAGTATCATTTCATTGGTTATAAAACCAGGACTTTCTGATCGGTGGTAACTTGTGAGAGGGGATCCTTATATAGCCATTTTTACCTTGCCTTCTCGAACCCCCAAGTCACCATGGACGTCTCCCCTGGGCCTACCACCCTAAATAGAAAGAGTCATCCTATTGAGGTGATAGTGATAGGATTAGTCTCCCGTTATGCCAATTTTCTTTCCTTTAACCTTTCCTTCTATCAAAGTACAAATTGCGCAATAACAGTTCCTCTCTGAGACGGAGATGGAACATTGTGTGCCCCTATGTAGGGAATATGCCCATGAGATGGGTGTGTTGTTCTCTTTGAGAAAGATATGGAACGATGTGTGCCCCTGTACCCTCTTTGAGACTTGAGACTATTCTTTACCTCTTACCCTCTTCTCCAAGAGACCATGCAATATTCTTTCAATCTCTCATTTCCTCTCAATCCTCGAAAAGCTATGAGTCTTTGTGCACAGATGAAGTTGAGCCTTCTTCTACATATAGTACCCCCCCTTCAAAGATTGATTTATCAATGTTGTGGCTACGCTTTCAAGCAGGATGACTGGGCTGATAGTTTCTATCTCCAACGGGATTTCCTTCCTCCCACCCATCTACATGAGTTTTTTTTATTATATGTCTATTTATACTCATGATTATTATGTGCTTGAATTATCTTTGTTATATTATATGATTAAGCACAAGGGGAGATACTTTGATGAGATCATCAAATTGTTGCACTGGTTGTATGACTTCACCTGACATCATCTAGCACATGATCTTCAGGGCCCCAAGGCCCCAAGTAAGTAGGTAAGTAATTTTGATTCCCTGCATTTTCATATTGATTGGTCATATTAGTTTAGATGCATTTCATTTTCATTTTTCTCTACTTGCATATTGATTTCATGTTTAGTTTAGAAATTTAAAAAACAAAATGTCAAAATTTTTCTTTTCTAGAGTAGCTTTTACTTTGGATTTTTATGGATAAAGGGTGATAGCACCACCCTAGATGCTTTGATCCATTTTCCTGAGTTTTGGCAAGAAACATTCTACCAAGAGATGTTGTGGTTCTCATGCACTCTACGATGAGCACATGTCCCCAAGTATGAGCCAAATGTTATTCCCATTTTGTGGATAAATAAGGAGATTATGTCTCGAAGCCCTCAGGTTCCAGATATGGAGTACCGAGAGACTACATGAGCAACAATATCCTTTTTCACAGATGAAGAGCCTTCTCACCACCACAGAGGTCAGATATTTCCATATGGTATCCACCACATTACCTGACTTCCGGAAGGAAGTGGGCCTTTCTCCATGAGGTACAAGTCAGTATTATGGTGAGCATCATTTCAATATTTAAGGAATTTAAGTATGTTGTATCTTATATTTCTATAGATTTCATGATATATGCTTGGACATTATGCCCTTTTCCCTTCTTCACCTTGGTGATTGACATTGTTCACTAGTAAGTGGTCTTCCTTGGGGATGGGTTTGCTACTAAGAACTCCCTTGAAAAGCCATCGTATTGTTCCTGGCCATACTTACCACTTTCCATCACTATTTCCCCCCATTTCCTTATCTCTTTGGATTTTAGGGTGTATTGACCCAAGAAGGGGTTGTCCCTCATTATATGGGAAGAAGGGATTGAAAGGCCCAGAGGGATTGATGTTGGGTAAAATATAAAATCCTACGTATGAACCTTCTAGATTATTTGCCTAGGGATCACCCAATAAAGAAATGAAACACTTATCTTTGAGAAAAGGGGGACCCACAATAAAATGTGATTAATAATTCTTAAAATTTTAGTTGGAGGATAGGAGGTCTCATCACGAGTAGGCCTATCATGTCCATGAATATCTAGTGGTATGACATTACCATCATCTAGTCACCAAGCGAGGGTAATGGCTCTCAGTTACATAGCTGAGAGAAAAAAAGGTCTCATCACGAGCCAACCTTCTCATTTCCACTAGGTGTTTGTGGGTGACATTACCATCATCTGGACACCACGCTAGGGCGGTGGCCTTCAACCTTTCCTTAAAATTGTGAAAAAATGAAATAATGGAAAAATAATGGGCTTGGAAAACGTGCATTGCGGACGAAGGTACCACACACTCTCTAAAAAGGCACCCATGAATGAGACACTACGACCTATTGTATGTCATGAACCCTATTTCCATATAGGTTTGATGATCCCGATGGATATTGGTGGCCACCCACCTGCTCCAAATTCCAACTGGCTCATCTTGACAATTTTCAGTTCAACATGTTTCTTTGTAATGGGGACAATTCTTTGTAATTTTTGGTTCTGCACTTACGGGGTTGTCATGAAGCCCTACAAAGTATCCAGGTGGATAGTGGTGGCCCCCCACCTATTCCAATTGGCTTATTTTGTAAGTTTTAATGTCAGTACATCTTTATGTACTTCTAAGGCCATTTTGGGTCTCTAAACAATGTTTTCTTGGCTTTCCACAGTAAAACTGTAGAAAAAGTTAGATTTTGATGGAATAATGCATATTTCTCGAAAATACCTTTCCAATGGGCTATCATACGCCTAAAACGAAGATCGTATGCAAAAGTTACGACCCTGGGAAGTTAATGTACTAACTTACCCCAACAGGGCCCACGTGACTTTCGACGCTTCATATCCTAGGGTTAGGTTTTTGGATGTATATGGTTTTGGAATTCATGTTTATCATAAAAAGGCCTTCATAGCCTCATTGTAATCATCTTCTTGCAAATGAGCATAGTCATCACATGTCTTCTCATAGATAAAGTTGCCACCATTCTAGCGACTGTTGCACTCTGTATTTTTACAGTCTCTGTCTTTGTACATTTCTTTCATTAATAGAAATTATGTATTGTTGTATTTCTTTGTTTCTGGTAATTTTTATGTGAATTTTCATTGTAATATCTCTGCTTTCATTTCATTCTGAAAATAATCCGAATAATTTGACCCTAACCACTTCACCCACTTTACATGGTTTAGAGAGGGGTATCTTGGAAACTCTCATTGATCTAGGGAAGTATCTACCCAATAGGACACCTCATCAACCCTCCCATATTCAATCCTGACAAGTCGCATAATGTCTTTGAGAACTTAATTATTTGACATAGTGATCTTTGATGCACAATCTTAGGTGGCTCATTTATTGATTGGATTCACTTATCATGATGTTATGACTTGAGATTTTTGGAGGGCGTGCTTGTTTGTCTTTGTAGGACCTAGTTGGTGGACAGTTTTGGAAGAACAATCCTAGCTTGGGCTTCCATGGGGCTTGAATCCCACAGGTGGATTCCAAGGGCCCGCATGCCAAATGAGAAAGATCAAACTTGGAAGGCTTAAAAGATGACTTGGACAACATAACCTAGCCCCCACATGCCAAATGTTTTTCTTAGGAGAGGCAAAACATCACTTCTAGAGGCATGACGTCACCTAGGGGGGTTAGGGTTTGTTGGTGAGGTGACATCCATTGGCACAAGGACATTTTGAGGGTTTTGAGGCTTTGACCATGAAGAAATTAGAGTGGATGCTTGACATGTGGATTTGGGAGGCTTCCCTACACTCATCCATCCACAACGACTTGCTCCTAGTGTCAAACGTCCCCTAAAGGGGTGACGTCTTTATAAACTAGGGTTTTTCTTTGTGCAAAAGTGAAATTTAAATGAATTTGTTTAATATTACTTTGTAAAAGGGGAAATATTAGGGTTGTTGACCCCTAGTCTTGTGGTTTACCCCTAATTATGTCGACAAACTATCTTAGTGACATTTTGTATAAATAAGAGATCATAAGATCTCATTTTAACATAACTCTCCCTATTGTGAGAAGTAATTGGTCTAAAATTTTCGCTACACTTGGAGTATTTTTCCTCTTGTTTTATGGAATAATGCTTTTTGGTTAAGGTTTGATGATGATGATGGTGCACTATCTCTAGAAGGTCATTCTCTTGCTTTTGTGGAGGTTTACTTTGGCATGTAAAGGATTTTTCTTGAATGGTATGGTCTCTCTACTTTATTATTATCATTTGTAATTCAATTAAGGTTGTTTTGGCCAACGCTAGATAGGGAGTATAAGGATATACGCCCCTATCCTAGTTTCAACCACTTTATCAAGAGTTTTTACAAGGGTTTAGTTGAGGAAGTAAGAGGATTTACACCCCTCATCTTCAAACCCTAGCTAGGTTACTTGCCTTGGGAAGTAACATAATTTACACCCCCAAGGATTTAGTAACCCTAGATATTTATTTTTTACCCCATTAACCCATAACTAAAGGCACTAGTATTGCATTGGAGAAACAAATTATTGCATTGGGAAACATGATTTCTTGTCATTTTTACTTCTTGCAACTTGGATTGTGTTCCTTGTGCATTGGGCACCTCACAGCCACTAGGGCATCCCCATCAAAGGGATACTTATTGTTGTTTTTATAAAATTGCATCTTCATATATTAGGGCTGCAGAAACCCTAACCCATTTGCTTGAATAACTCTCTAATCAATTGTTGGAATTTGCCCAAAATTTGCACACTTACTCTAATTGGTCTAGCGCACTTTTTGGAAACGTTTGGAGGATTTTCAGTGGTTGCTTTTCCTGCTGTAATACATTGAATGTTACAGCCATAAGGCTGATATAATTTTCTAGAGAAAAGTGTTTACAATAGCCTTATCTTTTCATGCTAGTATCTTGGATTCTCATCTTGAGTTTTGCTAGTCTTTATCTAGTCTTTCTCTTGTATCTTCTACTTAATATCTAGAATTTATTTTGCAAATTATGATGCCATTATATTTCTGATATGCATCGTTACTAACAGCTTCTATTAGAGACAACAAGCTTAACTTTCTTGCCCAAGTGATTATACTGCAATATATCTGTGTTTCTCTTGTGTCTCGGGCAAGTATTTCACCACTTGCAGGTTACTCAGCATATTTGGGAACCCTTGGACCTTCCCAAGACTTCATTCCAAGGCCTTCATACCATTTAGATTTGACCTCTAGGGACTTCATCTCCATATTCATCCATCTTCATATCATTCCCCCTAGGGTCACTGTGATCCCCCCCTTGAGGTGACTGTCTCATCTCTAAAGTGATCAGGACACCTGCCTAAGGTGACAGTGGGTAGGTAACCTCTTATATGTCACGGTTTAGTGGTTGGGTTGGTATTTTCCCAACCTACAACTTATGCGATAATAGGGTCCGAGGGGATCTTGGATTGTAGATCATATTAGAGCATAATGGAGGTAGTAGGACTGTATTCCAGTTCAGAGGGAGAAATTATAGTAGCAACATATTTAATGGGGTCAAAGATTGATCCAAAAGGAGGTTCTTCCATAAGTACCTTCATCACTAAGAGGGAGTGTTAGTTTTTGGAGTATCTTGGACATGTACTTCCGAATTGGCGTTTCCTGACATGTGGAGGTGTCCAAGAAACACTCTCTAGAGTGGATTTTATTTAATGACTAAAGTGACTTTTTGTAAAGTTGAGTGAATTAAGTGATTTAAGTCATCTCAATAGGAGATTAAGTCACAATAATTGATATCAAGAGATCAAGATCATATCTTTATCGTTGATCACTTTAGAGATAGGGTTTTAGTCATTAGGATATTATAAAAGCATATCTAAGGAGACTGAGGGGCACACAATGAGTGCATAGGAGCAAGAGGGAGTCTTGCTCATGTACTTGTTTCTGAGTGGGTAGGTCTGAGGAAGTGTGCAAAGGTGTAGAAAGGGAGATAACAGCCAGGTGGGCTAGGCTATCAGCTGCAACATTTTAATCTTTGATGGGACATTATCCTAGGATGAGAGCTCGAGATTTTTAGCAATAAAATCAAACTTAGAACTGGTTTACCCACAAGGGTTTTTCCAGGGGTGTTTACCCTGATCTTATGTGCAATGTGTTATGGTTTTTTAGTTAAATTCTTCCACTAATTTTTGGTTAAAATTTTATTGTGTAGTTAATGAATAATGTGTTTTTATTGTTGAGTTAATTGTCATGGTGTTAGGTTTCTAAAATAAACGCATTTGTTAAGTTCTCCTTCAATAGGGTTTTTGAAATTAGATTTATTCATTCATAAAAAACCATATAAGAATGTTATAATTTGTTCATTATAGCCATAACATTGACTTATTACTTGAGAATATAGCTCATAAGTCATGAACTTATAGACTCCATATACCCAATGTATAGGCACCATGCTTGATCTACCTATCACTTTTTTATTTTCCTATACCACAACACTTGTTTTGTTGAAGCTACTCTTCATTTCACCTTGAACCCTTATTTCCTAAAGCTTTAACAATCCTAACTTAGGTAAGCCCCCCTTGAGTTAGAGAAGAGCCAACGTAAAGTGTGAAGAGAGCTGGTGAGGTGACATTGGCCTTCCTCTTAGTTACCCATAGGCTAGGAATGATCCCTTGGACTTTAATCTAAAAGTGATAGTTTGTGAGGTAACATATTGTATAGATAGAGCCAAATCTCTTGTAATTATGTGGATTCTCTTTGAGACATTCTCTATTTCATTTCTTGTTTACTTATTGTTGGTGCATAACTCACATACAATTAATATGCTTTCATATTAATATTTGTGTGATATCTCAATTTTAAACATGTTTGAAGACAATTTATTAGTTAAAATCGGTAAGTTGCTTGTTGAGTATAATTACAGAAAAAACACTTATAGCATTCCATTGTAACTATACTTTGTACTATGTGGCTAATTTATCTAGTTATATGTAAATGCACTAATATCCTTCTTGCATGCATGATTGGCTTAACCACTTCTACATCATTTTTTCATGTTATTCAAGCTATTCGATTGTTTATGTACTTCAATTTTGTTAGTGTCCCAAACATTAGAAGATTTCCTTACCTTCAAGGGCTGGATCCCCTCACGACCATATCAAATTAAGGATGTATTTGTCAAAAGAGTGATTAATAAAATCACATTTTAAATTAATACCATTTTAATATATACAATTTTGAGTTATGGATGAGATACGAGATCATTCCTATAATAATTTAAGACCATATCAAATTATGGATGCATTTGTGAGATTAATAAATCACATTTGAAATCAATACAATTTAAACACATAGAATTTTGAGTTATGTGTGAGAGATAATGCCTTTAGGTTGGATTTACCACTATATTTAGACATCCACCTATTATTTAGTGTGGAGAAGCTCCATTGTACTTAGGAATCCACATGTTATTTGGTTTGGAGAAGCTCATAATGATTTGATCCACTTGATGAAAACTAATATATCCAAACAAAGCTTCTATACATAATTAACTTTTACTCTTTTAGACCTTTGAGAAGGCTCGGCCTTTAAAGAAAGACACCATATTATAAGTTGAATAAAAACATATAAAAAACAACACTAAAGAGCAACATCAAAATTAAACAACAATAATGTTGATGTTAGTGATAGCATCAAACAGGTACTTCCGCATTGGCATGTGTCTAGCATGTGGAAGTCATCGAAATCCTTCTAAGTGTGAGACTTTACTTTAGTTAAAATGAATTAATTAAAGTGTTTTTATTAGTTAATTGAGTTATTTAAGGAAAGTGATAAAAGTAATTAGCTTGTAATCTAAGCATGTAAACATTAAGTGAGGTGAGAAGTAATCTCAGGTGTCAATCACTTTGGAGATTAGGTTTAGATTATAACTCATGATTATAAATCAAGGCTAGGGTAAAGGAGAAGACACTCTTGATAAGTCAATCTTGAGGAGGAACTTCTAATGAGAGGATATTTGGTGAGATGCAAATATCACGAACTCTTGGAGAGATCAAGAGACCCTTGGTGAGAAACCAAGGTGGGGAAATTTGGTGAGATGTCAAGGTCGGGATCTTTGGTGATATGTCAAGATTAGGTACCTTGATGAGAGATCAAGGTTGGACCTAGAAAAGAAGGAATTTTTCTAGTGTGAGGAGTGTAGAAGCAAAGAAGGACTTTTACTTACACATGAGTGAGGAGATCTCACTGGTTGGGTGAAGATATTTCATCCAAGTGTTGATGCAGAGAGGGTTGGATCACAAAGAACTATGATTCAAGATATCAGATAGTTGGAGAAGGACTGCCATCTATAGATCATATAGGTCAAGGAGAGGAGAGAGCGTAGGCAATCACAAGTGGGTTTCAATTGATAGAATCCAAAGGAAAGTGTGGCATCGTACAAAGGTTGTCATATAGTATTTTTGTACATATATGCAAGTTTCAGTGGAGACAATTGCGTATGTAAGACGGGTTTTTTAAAGAAAGGAACATACACCTAGAAAAGTGTGATGGTATAGGGTCATACAACATCACATGCATTGACAGGTTTGTCTGCAGTGTATATTCTCTTAGTGGACCATTTTCCCTGTTACGAGAGCCCAAATTTGACCTTAATAAAATCATCCAAGTACTATTTTTTCCAGGGGTTTATACCCAAAAATATTGGTGTCTTGTGCATGAGATTTTGGTTTCCTTGTTTATGTTTTTGTTGCATGTTTACTTGATTACTCATCTTTGCTTTAATTCAATAAGTGATTTATTTGGAATTAAATCTCGGGTGTTGGGTAGGGAAAATTTCAACATGGTATCAGAAGATACCAAGGGTTGTTAGAGAAAATAAAGATGGTATCAAAGTAAGGTTTCTCTGAGAGGGAGCCTATCTTAAGTTGCACAACGACATATCTATGATATTGAGGGATGAGGGGAGAGATCAAGTTTAGATCTAGGGTTACAGGAGTAGATATATGGTATCAGGAGTGCCTAGGTGGGTGCTTGAAAGACTCGACACATACCCACTATCTTTTGTGGAAGATATGTTAGATTTGCACGAGATCTTAGCAGATCTATAAACCAACAATAAGAATCAAAGGACTGATTTTTGGGAAACAACAGTACTAAGGTATGACAAGGATTTATGCAGGTTTACAGAGGTGCATGCGGTTCATATAAGGGACAATCATGTACATACGCGGAAGGTTGTGAGCACAGTCATGTACATACACAAGATGCAATGAGCATAGTCGTCTACATACGCGGGCTCCAATGCTGACAATCGTGTACATATGTGGGTTGTAGTGGTGACAGTTGTGTACATACATGGGTTTTAGTGGTGAGACTCGCATACATACATGGGATATAATGGTAACAGTTGCATACAAGCTCATACAAGATCAATACATAGGCAGTTTCAATAGTAAATTGTATTGGGTGGTGATGCAGGAGCATTGCCATCAAAGCCAAAGAGGTTGAGAATGGAGGAAGAATTTGACACCTCAACATCTGCATAAACTTAAAATCGGCATTAGACGAAAGCAGAGAGAGTTGTTGAGATATTTTGAAAATATCGTTTTTAACTATTTTGTTTGAAAAATCGGTTCACCGCCTAAGAATGGCAAGAGGTTGTAAACTCTCACACGATTGTAAGGTGTTATAGATATAGAGTGTCAACTCTTATATCGTAATAACTCACATTTATTGTAATAGGACCAAGTAGGTAACCACTAAAACAAAGATGGGATAGAATTCAAATAGGACGAAGAAGAGCTCGAGAAGCCACTCTTTAGATAGGTTTTTATATTGTGTTGTAAGACAGAATAGAGTGTGAGAATGAGTTGCAGAAGATAGAGAGTAAGAAGTTAGATGTAGCAGTTAGACATAGAGAGTCTGGAGACAATGAAGAACTATGTTACTTATGTAAATACTTCATGAATGAATAAAATAGACAGAAATTGTTCCAAATGCTTGGACAATGTTCATTTCAGTGTGTATTTTAATGAATGAGGCGTTATGTGTGTGTTTATTTCATTTTGCTTATGTATGTTGTTCATAGTTGAGTTATGAACTTATGAAGTATTAGATAAGTTTCAATTGCTTCTCTTCTGAGAGCTCGGATGCAAGGAGTGTATATTGTCCGCAAGGTGTGCATCGACAGACTCTAGATTTGACTCAGAGAAGCTCAGGAGGGATAATGTGAAACTTAGACTGAGTGTTGAAAGGAGTGCACGGGGTCAAGAATCAACTAAGTTTCAAGAGTTCAGGACTGTGAATCACAAGGAGTATGTAGTAATATTTCTTTTGAAGAAATCTCTAAGTCCAAACTTTGTCAAATATTTCAGGATCGCAAAGAGTGCGTCAAAGGTCGAAATCCTCAGAGGAGTCAAGCTCGGAAGAGATAGCGACAAGGATTCAACAGAAAGGGAAAAATAGGTTGAAGGTTGCAAATTGAAGGTTGAGATACCTTTGGAGGAAGTCGGGGTCACATACAGTCGTTAGATCTCGAGAAGGTGCAAGGAGGTTACACCTTGAAGTCCTTCGGACTTCCTAAGTTGGAGGTTTTCGTTTGTAAAGGAGTCAAAACTCCCGAAATTATGAAACCCGAAGTCCATCTGGACCATAGATCCAGAGGAGGATAAGTGTTGACATATCGTTCGGTTCAGAGAAGAAGCTATCTAGGAGGAAGGGGTAGCACATCATCAAATGTTATTGAAACCCGAAGAGTCGAAGCTCATCATAACCATTGAGTTGCAACAGACACGTGTTGAAAGATATGGAGATGCAGAAGATGGATAGTCCAGAAGAATGGCGAGGAGGGGTTGTTGATCAAAATTCACTTGAATCCTGAAGAGTGGAACCAATCCTGACTGTTGTTTGGAGGAGGGTACGTGGCAACGGATCTAAGATTTTGTGAGGAAGAACTTCAAAAATATTTGTGAGGAGCAAAGTGTAAACTTCACAAAACCGTGAAGGACGAAGCAGATCTGGACCGTTGAATCCAGCGGAACATGTGGTGGAGATCCACGTGATTCAGAGAAAACACACTTTGGAGGAAAATGGTTGAAGTGCAGCCAAAACCGACGAAGAATGAAGTAACGAAGCCTACAGGGGTCATCGATCTGAGGGGGACATGCGTCATCGGATCATGGATTTCGAGGGAGAGCAAGGATAAGATGAAGTCGTTGACTAGGAGTCAACCGGAGTTCTAAGAAGATCGCCATCGTTGGTTGGTGAGTGAAGGCAGGCCATTGATATGGTATGAGGAGAGTTCGCCAGTTTGGAGTTTGGAGGATTTGGAGTTAGGTGTGTCGAGGACACCTGACGTTCGAAGTCCCGAAGTGTGCAGGAACAAAGGTTTAAGCCCATGGTTTTGATCAGGGTCACGTGGAGGACTCTGCGAGTACTCAGAAACTCCCGAAAAGGGGATTTTGCACCCGAGAATAAGGACTTTGACCTGTGGGGAAAATTGTAAAGGTTCAACATGAACATGTGAGTTGATTCATCTCTCGAAGTCGATCGATCCTAGACCGGGAGGTCGTGTAGCCCCGAGAGTGTAGGGGGGGCTGCATCAAGTTGCTTGCTAAGCAATGGCAGGAAGTCGTGCAGTCAACAAGGATATCTTAGATAGGTTGAGAAGGAATTCCATCTAGAGATCTAAGCCATAGGATAACACATAGGAGAAAAGAAGGACTTATTCTCATGTGCTTGAGTCATCCACTTTGGAGAAAAAATGAACTTTTTCTGAAGTGATTGAGCCACGAAGGACAAAGACTTAAGGAGATCTTAGATGGGTGAAGAAGGACGTTCATCCATAGATCAGAGGATGACAAATTTATTGGAGTCAATGACTCATAGATGGAGCAAACAAGTGTGTAGGGAAAGGTTTGAGGAAAGGAGCAAAGGGGCAGCAAGGGAGATAACAACCAACCAACAAGATCGAAGGATTAATATTGAGATTTGTAGGGCTTGTCTATTTTCTTATTTGTATTCCTCGAGAGAACCATTATCCAAATATGGGATCCTACAAAAGGATCCAAGGGGATATTGAATCATGTCAGTGGCATAGAACAAGGAGCGAGAGGCTTCGAAGGTTGAGAAGCTCAGAGAGAGTCAACCTTCAGGTTCAGGTGGGAAGGAGCAGCCTTCCAAATCTTTTAGACAGGAGTCATGGTACAAGATATCCATGTAGGAGGCTTCTAAGAGCATGCTCAGAGGTAGTGAGTCTTTGGAGATGGGTCAAAGCGATATGACAGGAACAACTTATGTGTCAGAGGGAGCAACCAATTAGGGAGATTGGAAAGCAACCATGGTAGAGAACACAAAGACAACTCTAGGTGGGAGAAGTACCTTCCTCACTAAGAGAGACCAAGGTGGGGACCTTTGGTGAGATTCCAAGGTCAGGATCTTTGGTGATATGTTGAGATCAAGTACCTTGATGAGAGATTGAGGTTGGAACTAGAAAAGAGTGAATTTTGCTAGTGTGAGGAGTGTAGAAGCAAAGGAATTTTTCTTACACATGAGTGAGGAGATCTCACTGGTTAGGTGAAAATATTTCATCCAAGTGTTGATGCAGAGAGGGTTGGATCACAAAGGATTGTGATTCAATATCTTGGATAGGTGGAGAAGGACTTCCATCTAGAAATCATATAGGTCAAGGAGAATAGAATGCATAGGCAGTCGTAGGTGGGTTTCAGTTGATAGAATCCAAAGGAAAGTGTAGTGCCATACAAAGGTTTTCATACAATATTTTCATACATGTACACAAGTTTCAATGGAGACAGTCATTTATGTACATGTGTTTGTTGAAGTAAAGGCATGTACACCTTGAAAATCATGCTAGTATAGGGTCGTACAACAACACAGGGATTGTCAGGTTTGTCTGAAGTGTATATTCTCTTAGTGGGTCATTTTCCCTGTTACAGGAGCCCTGATTTGACCTTAATAAAAGCATCTAAGTATTGGTTTTACCTTCGGGGTTTTTCCAAGGGTTTATACCCAAAAATATTAGTGTCTTGTGCATGAGATTTTGGTTTCCTTATCTATGCTTTCGTTGGATGTTTAGTTGATTACTCACTTGTGCTTTAATTCAATAAGTGATTTATTTGGAATTAACTATCGGGCATTGGGTAGGGGAAATTTCAACATGTCATGAGAGGATACCAAGGGTTGTTAGAGAAAATCAACAAATAAAAACCTCAAAATAATAGATGGTTGAGTAAAAAAAACTATGAATTTTTTTTTCTCATTCAAAAGACGAGATGACGGAGGGATATAATTCTATTCATTCATTTATGACGTTGACGATTGTTAATCAATCCACAATGGTTCCATTCTTGTGATGGTCTACTCCATTAATATAACATAAGTTTCAAATATGAATGACATTAGGTATATATAATTTTAACAAAATAAATACCCCTTATACCTAATACTTGAGTTGAAGAGAATTCATTTTTATGGTACAACTACTTAGAACATGTTTGATAAAGTATTTATGAGAAAAACAATACTTCATCGTTTTTTCAAGTTCACACACATAGTTTTAAGTCAACATCAGGCTAACTTCAATTCAATGTAATCAACTTAACTACTTTCGTAATCATGTTAACTTTGATTTGACTTAATGAAGATATTGAGTCAAAAATCAATTCAACCTAAGCAACTTTCAATGTATGAAAAACTCATTGTCAACAATTAGTTTAATATGCCATTATAAAAATTGTTATGTATATATGAAATCGATATATTTCCTAAACAGTCCCTGAGGTGTAGGACAGTCGGTGAAAGAGTGTGTTGTTATGGCACTCTATGATGTTAAAGTCACCGGTTCGAAACCTACGGGGACAAAAAATCCATCCATGTTAATGGTTGGTGTGGCTCAGGCAGGGTGCGATCCTCGGGTGATTTTGACGGCTTAGATACCCCTGAGTTGCAGTTTCTCAACCACAAGCTAGTCCTGTGGGTCACGGATAAACTAGCAAACAAAAAAAAGATATCTTACCTAAACAACTTTCAATGTAGGAAAAACTCATTGTGAACAATTAGTTTAATATGCCATTACAAAAATTGTTATGTGTATATGAAATATATATCTTGTTATTATTTAATTGGTGATAAGTAATTAATAATGTATAAAATTATTTTTCAAACATTGTTAAATAAATTTTATAATGCAAAGGATTTAGATTTATAATTAAGAGATAAAGATAGAAAATTTGAGAAAGCTTATTGTAACAAGTGTTGCATGGCAGCGTAGTCCCTGCCATGTTGGAATGGGAATAAATGCACTGTTATGGCGGGACCGAGGGAGAAATAGAAGATCGAAGCAGTAGAGACACATGTGAAGCATCTTGAAGTACAGGTGGTATCCATGCATAAAATGGTTGGTGTCAATGTGTCACACGCCAACCATAAGACATTGGGTTGGTAGATGACCCAGGGAGAATGTCATTGCGGAAGTAAGGTTGGAGCCCTGAAGAACCTCCTGAATTAGTTTATCATAATATTATATTAATATGGGATTAATATGTGAATGAGGATGTCAATCCTACTACGTTTTTTATAGATGTGATACTCATGTTTAAGTTTTTTCCTGGGGAGTGTATAGTTCAAATATGGGACTTAGAAAAGTTTCGTCATAATGACTTGAAGCAATAAAAAAGGATAGTAGTATTTTTTATTTTTTTTGAAATAAAGGTTCCTAGACACATTAAACATTCAAATATAAGAGACACAATTTCCTGACATCTAGCATAGTTGGAAGGGAAAAAAAATTGAGCACATAAAAATAAAATAAGATGATCGATATGGATAAAGAGAACTAATTTAACATTCCGAAAGAAGTGCACAAGGCACCGTCAAAATTGTTCCCGAATTAGTTTTCTTTGAAATTGATCAAAAATTAATAATGTTTGTTACATATTTCTGGACATTTAAATGTGTTTGTCATATAGACTGGGATTGGGGCTCCCGTGGACCATAAAACAAATAAGTACAAGAAATAGGACTGTAGAAAGAAGAAGTGTGTGGTGGTAGAGAAGAAGACCTGAAAAGAAGAAATTGGAAGTTATCAGTCTTTGGTTAGAGATTTCTATTTAAAGAGGTGGAATAAATGGATTGATAAAGAAAGAAAGATGTGATCAATATAGACTTACTATGAAGCTGATGCATTTGTGTTGCTCTTGTCGATGGCCACGGGAATCGTGCTAACCAGTTGTTGCCCTTCGTCGGTGAGCTTGTCCATTCTCTTTTGGAGTCATTCTTCAATGTAGCTTCTCATGGGGTCCACGTTGATTTCATCCAAGATTTCTATGTTGAAAATCTTGTTTTTTAATTTCCTTAGATCCATAGAAATACTATGTAGAGCCTGTTCAATTTCTTCATTGTTTGTCGAATAGTCCACTAGCCAATTCTCCACATCATCTTGACCATATTCAAGGATGTCGTAAAAAATTTCTAAAGACAACCCCTTTAAAATATCAACTTGTTCATCGAAGGCTTGCTTGGTTAAGGACAAGGAGTTGAGGACTAACTTTGGGTCTTGAACCTCGTTGGTACTTCTGGCTAAGTCTATTTCGGTCAGGTTTCTGAATAATTCTTCTTTCTCTGATATGGCTTGTTCACACGATTCGACAATGAGGTGTAGGTTCTTAACTTTCTCTTTCCAACATGCTTTTAATTGTTTGATATGGTTTAGGGAGGGGAGATATTCTTGTTTTCTTTTCAAATCTGAGATGTTGATGACATGGTTGCCAAAAGGGATCACCATCTCTAGATAGAAACGTTCTTTATCTTTTAAATTCGCCTACAAATGGTTGTGCAAAGCATATGCCCTCGTTCGAAAGGAAGCTATATTTTGTGATGTTTCCCATGCTTCAATAATTATCTCCATTTTTTTCTTGATATTCTTCTCTACATAGCGTCTACATGATGTGACGAGGCTGGAGGATCCTTTTAACTTGGTTGCAGGGGTGGCAGGCATGGGTTTTTCTAAAGGACTGACAAATAATGGGGTAGGAATCAAAGCCTCCTCCAATTCCTTGATTCGATCGTTCAGTCTGGCATTATCTGCTTCAATTCCTCCAATGGAATCATCAAGAGCATCTGCGGTTGCTCGGTGAAATTGGGAGATTTGGGACAGCTGCATGTTCCTAAGGTTAACCTCTAAATGATATTTCCCTTTCTTATTTGTTACATCTCTCTTTTCAATAATTAAATTTTTAGATTGGCTGTCAAAAACAATGCTCTAGAATATGAAGGATTCATCTTCGTCAAAAATGTTGGTCTCACCTATTTCCATTGTGGAACTATGGTGCATCGCGTCCATGGACTGATCAACTTTGCGGAACACGTCATCCACGGCAATCTCAAGTTGCATGTTCTCACTTTTAGTTATGGGCTCTTCTGCCTTCCCTACAATGTTTTTCCTCTTCTTCGTCATGGGAAGCTTGTGAGAACTATCAATTTTTCCGTGCGGAGGGTTCTTATCTCCTCCTCCGTTTGAATATTTCTAGGTTTTTTTCTTACTAGGGTGGGCCATTGAAGCGATGCTCTGTGATGTTGTGCTCTTGGGAGTGTTGGCCGGGGACTAGACACTCTTCTCAACGGAGCCTTTTCCCTGTTGTCTGTACAATTTAGTTGTGTTTTACAATGCCTCTATGTCGCCATCGTCGGGAGCAGAAGTGGTGTCGTCATTGTCTATGTCTTCGGTCAGGCGTGTATGGATAAAACAAATTGTTATCACCGAAATTTCGTCCGCACATGGCAACAAGAACTCCACATCATCAAAACAACAATGAAGTCATTCATGGCACTGAATTAATTTCATAGCAGTCCAGAAGGG
>SNQJ01S0178958.1:0-17802 GCA_010110895.2 Picea sitchensis | reverse complement strand
TATAGTTTGAATATTTGTTATATAGACTAATTTTAAATTATTTTTTGTAATTATAAAGTTAGTGTTTCGCCCTAACCTTTTGCACAATGTTGCACCAAGTAGTAGTAGAAATGATGTTGTACAAGTTGAAGAACATGAAGAAAATGAGGATCTCATGGAAGAAGATGATGGGACAAATCAAATGATCCAAGTTTTTTTTCTCAGTCGGATGAGGAGGGGGACAATGATGGTATTTATGATGGACCTCTATTAGAAAAGGAAAATAAACAACTTTATAAAGGTTCAAGAGAAAATATTCTCTTTGCTACATTGTTGTTGGTGAACTCAAAGGTTATGAATCATTTGTCAAACAGTTGTATGACACAAATACTAAGGTATCTAATATGTTTCATCTCATATACATAAATGTTGACTTTTCTATTTTTTCTCTAGTGTTAATTAATGTGTAAAATAAGAATGAAATATTTACGATTAATATTATTTACATTAACTAGTAATTATTTGTTATGTTGTAGATTGTTAGGTGAATTTGTGTTACCATCGTCAAATATTTTACCTCGCACATATCAAGATTTGCTTGCCATTATGAAAGACATTGGAATGGAGTATCAAACTATAGATGCATGTCCTAATGATCATATTATATATTATGGACAACATGTGTCAAAAAAAGAATGCCTGCAATGTATTATCAGTAGATATCGAATCGATCAAGTAACAAAAAAGGTGCCTCGAAAGGTTCTTCGTCATATTCCCATAATTTCACTTTTGAAATGATTGTTCAAGTGTGAAAGGATAGCAAAATTTATGGATTATCATGCATGGAAAAGAATTGGAGATGGTGTTCTTCAAATTCATGCAGATGGTTATACATTTAGAGAAATTGAGGAAAAATTGGCAGATTTCAAAGATGAACCTCGTAATGTTAGGATTTCATTGACAATTATGGTGTTAATCCATTCAGAGAGCTTAGGTCTATTGAATCAATGTGTCCTATTTTTATTATCAACAATAACATTCCTCCTTGGATGTCAATAAAGAGAGAGCACATAATGTTGACAATGATTGTTCCAGGTTTTTGTTTACAATAATGTTTTGAATACAAAATTTTCATTTGTTTTTTTTTCTTTTTTGCATAATATATATTTTTTTTTTATTTACTTATATATACATATCATCGTAGTAATTATGTGTAATTTAAAATAATTAGGTAAGTACCAAGTTAAATATATGAATGTATATATCGAGCCTCTTATCGACAAGCTACTAAAGTTTTGTACTGGCATTACTATGTATGACATCTGTAAACCAATCAGGGAGAAGAAATTTTAATTATGTGAAGTACTTGTATGGACAATTCATGATGCCCCGGCACTAACACATTTTTGTGGTACGTATAATTTTGTTGCACTTTAATACTATATAATTTTTTAAATATATCATGCTTTTTTTTTAAATAATCCCATCATATAATTGACATTAATCCATCTGACATTCCAGGTCTTCAAACAAAAGGTAAATTTTCATGTCCATTTTGTGGTCCTAAGATGAAGTATCATCATTCAAAATTTTTAGGAAATGTGGTGTTTGATGAGTAGAGGCACCTCCTCCCTAAGAACCATAGGTATTGTACTATTGAAAAACATCTTTTCAATGGGAAATAAGAGACTGAATTAAAACCACAAAGAATGACACCTCACCTATGGAGGTTGGAATATAATAGGAATCGTCAAGGTATGGAATTTATTTATGTATCGTATATGTAATGTTTTGAATTTTTATTTTAATAATTATTGAATTTATTTTATCGTATTTTAATTGGTGTGATTTCGTATATGCTTTGTGATGAAGGCCTTCATCATGAAGGTGTTATTAATGGTCTGCCATGAGGAATGAAATGTTATCCCACTCAATTCATGAGGTTTCCCTACTATGAGGAGCTAAAAATAGCTCATTTGTTTGATACAATGCATATTAGGAAGAATGTGATAGAAACATTATGGCGAATCATAGATGGTAGGAGGGAGAAAGAATAAATTGTCAAATTTTCCAATGGAATTCAGGAAGCCAATCATGCAATGTGAAGTGTGATCCGATCAGATAGTGATGTAGACTGAAATAATTACCTTCCATGGTTATTAATAGAGCAACAAAGAAATGATGTAAAAGAGGTCATTTAGAGAATTAAATTTCCCACGGGTTTTGTTTCAAATATAAATAATATCTTAACGAAGAAAGGTGAATTTGGTGGGGTAAAAACACATGATTGGCATACCTTCACTAAGGTAATAATTTTTGTATACATATTTATATATTCGCCATATACATCTTTTAAGAAAAAAAAAATTTGTCTACTTTGGTCAAAACAGATAACGATTCATTTTTTTTATACAGTATGTTCTACAACTATCTCCCCCAAATGACTTTAACAACAACATCAAACAAGTTATATATGATCTTGGAAAATACATGAGGTAACTAACTGTGATTTATAATATGAAAAATATTTCAATTTGTTGTTGTACTTAATGACATGTGTTTTACTTGTAATGTAATATATTATATTATTTTATAATGTCAAAACATCTTATTTTCTTGTGTCATGATATATAGATGGTTATCATTGAAATGAATCCATGAAGATGATATAAAGTATTGGAAGAGAGAAATTCATTGGCTAATGTTTGAAATGCAAAAGTATCTACCTCAAAAAAAATTCAATGCACAAGAACACTACCTCATACACCAAGTTGAGGAGATTGAAATTGTGAACCTATACACACAAGGTCAATGTGGATGGTGGAGAGGCACTTGAAATCATTGAAGGCTTTGGTTAGACAAAGAGAACGTCCTGAGGGTTCTATGGTGGAGGGATATATGGCATATCACTCCATGGTGTATATTAGTAAGTATATTCCTAAATTAGCAGTGCCAACTATGCATGCAGTGGATCAAATTTGGGATGTGAACTCCATCAAAAAATTTGAAGTTCGATAGAACATATTGGGTAAAGGTAGAATGAAAAAACGAAGATGCAATACATTAATAATTGTGGAGATTTATATTAATACATACAATTTTTTGTTTTTTTTTGTATATGATCATACTCATCAATATATCAATATCTATTATTTCATCAATTATTAATATTTACCATGGTTATAACTAATATTTGATATTGGTGAATTATGATTTTTTTATTCAATTTCTCAAGATTGGGATGCATTGCATTTATACATTGCAAACAATCTTGACTAGTTGAATGTATGGATTGAAAGATGTAAACAACATCATGGAAGTAGGTTATCATGGAAACAACTGTCTGAATTGGTTAGAGAAGCTCTTCGTAACAGTGAAGTCAATGTTACGCAGAGGGAAATTGATTTATTATATGGTTTGAAAGATGGACAGGCAAGAAAATTCACCCATTTTATTCAGTTATTTTATATTATATGAATGTGACTGTAGGTGTTTCTTTTTCGCAGATACTTTCCAAGTTATATAAATATGTTTATAAATCGACAATTCATCTTTTACATGTCTCACATATTACAGTTGAAACACCACAATGATATGTGGTGCAATGGATGTAAATTTCACATCAAACAGTTGGATGAAACTAGGAAAATTTCCGATAGTGGGATAACTTTAGTATTCCAATTCACTAATGTTTCCTCTAGGAGTGACAGACATCCCCAAGAATATGAAAATAGATACTATGGGTATTTGAATGATATACTTGAGTGTGACTTTAATTCCTTCAAATTAGTTATATTCGATGTCAAATGGTATAGGTTATGAATGCATGAACATGATGAGGAAAGAACTATTATTCAACATGCCAACAGATTTCCGATGATTAAAACAACGGTGTTTGAAAGAGGGCATGATCGCTATATTTTTCCAAGCCAGTGTGAACGGGTATTTTACTCAAAGGTTCCATATGAGAGATATTGGTCATTTGTTGTTAGATATGATTCAAGAGGAAGGTGCTAGCGGGAAAATCCCCCTATAACTATACCAAGGTTTAGAATATAGATAGAGAAAATGACCGTCTAAAAGTCAACCTAGTTTCTACATACAAAAATAAATTAACAGAAAGCAGTAGAAGAGAATATAGGTAATTGTACCTTTTATCCAATGTTTGGTGATGATATCCTTAAGATCTATATTTCCAAAGACTGCAAGTGTCCTCCCAAAGATGGCCTACATCCAAGACTAGGAAAACATGGCTACAAGCATGCTATTTTTATTCATGAATTAGGGTTAGATATCAAATGCTATGTATAAATCAAAGAAAAGACACAAAACATCATCATTTGGGATAGGGAAAAGAGATTATTTTATTCATCAAACAAAGACTGAAACTTACAATCCTTGTCGGCCACTGTTTCATGAACCTAGTATGGGATCCTCTTTATAATGCTCCAAGTGCACTTTCAATAAGCCTCTTCTCACAATCTACTCATCACCTCAATGAATGGGAATGGAATGGATGGAAGAAACGGGACTCAAGAGGGAGTATTGAGGCAATAACTCACAAAAGGCAGCAAATGCTTGGGCAAGGAAGGGAAGTGAAATTGGGAAGAGTTTCATTGTTCTTATGCTTGGTTGTGAAGTGAGATCCAAACACCTCCTTTTATATGAAAAAAGGATGGCTATTTGGTTGAGAGATGGGCTATAACAGGTGAATTGGTTGGGAAACCTCGAATAGCCATTGAATTCCACTGAATTCCTTACAACTTTTTATGTTTTGCGACTTTTGGAGGTATATTCGGGTTGTGTATTATGCAGCAAGTGTATGTACATGGGTTTTCTAGAATGTAGCAAGCATATGTACGTGGTTTGTAGTGGTACAAAGCACATACATGCTCTAAAAATTGGTTTTTTAAGTAGCTCTCCTCAGTAGTGATGTGGAAAATTATTCAAGTAAGAGGGCCAATGACATGTATGTATGAGTATGGAATTTTAGGGATATAAAATATTCCCCCTAATGTATGAGGTTAAAAGAGCAACTGATGGCCGAAATACATTACAACATCTTCACTGATGCATAAAATCGAGTGAGCCCGAGACCAAAGTTCGGGAGGTGCCATTTTCAAAACAACAATTGTCTTTCTGAGGTGGGCATACCCATGCTTGGGATGAACTGAATCATGGTTTCCAATCAAATACACTACAGATCTATGTCATATAGCTATATAAATTGTATTCGCGATCAATACACAGTGGATCTACATCTCAAAATTAGGGAAAGATATACAATCATAGTATGCATCTTCAAGAAGTTAGTGACACCTTCAGTTAGATATGAAGTATTCATATCTCAAGAAATAACTTCAATATATTAAAAACTCAGGTAGGAGTACAATGGGAGTGTAAGACTCACTACCCTGAGGTCTTCGACAATCCCTTAGGAAAAGACTGGAGGATATCGATGATCAGGCAGAGAACTTCATCGATTTTGAATCTGAACTTGACTGAACTGTCGATATGGTTGACTCATGAAAGTCAAGAGACAAACTATAGAAAGGTTGACTCAGGTTGGGTAGAACTTCCCTTGGACAAAAGAACGAAAGATGATCAGACACAGGTAGCATGACATTGACATAAGATCGTGATGCAGGAGTCACTTCAAACTCTCCATATGTTTGGAAGAGTAAAAAAACAGAGGAGGACACAACTCTATGTAGCAAGAACAACTTCCTAAGGTCATACTAGATCTCAATGCTTGACAAAAAAATGGAAGGATGTGCTTTGTCCAAGGGAGACTATCTTTTCTGCCAAAAAAAGAATGTATATTTCCCGTCCCCTCTTTTTGGAATATTTGATTTATTTTTTTTCTTTTTCAATTTTTAAAGAGCTTGAAAAAGAATAAAAGAATGCTACATTACAAAGGAGGAATGAGTTTCGCAACAAAAAAACTAGTTCCAAGCACATGGAACACACTAATGCTCAGGGAAAGGAGACATGCGTAGGATAAGGACACTCGGGAAAAATTCCTCCATGGGTCAAGGTGTTAGGTCATAGAAGCAAGAAGTGATGCAAATATTTCATATAAGGAATTATTCAAAGGTTTGGTTGAGAGAAACATGGATCCAACATTATCCCAAAGACCCAATGATGAGACCCGCAATGTGATTAAGCATGACATAGTGAGACCCCTTTTATGTAATTTTTTATGAGCCCAGAGAAGGTAAGCTCGGTAGTTTTTTCACTTTAAGAAAGTCTAAAAAAATGAAAAAGAAGACTCCAAGGAGTACCTTTTTCGGAGTTAGTCCAGTCGTTTCTAAAAGGGGTTGAACTTGCACCAAAAAGACGTCTATTCAAAACCATTTTAACAAGTGTGAAAAAAACAAGATCACTCGGTAATATTTTCAATTTTAAGGAGTCTGAAAAGAGATTAACTATGGAATCACAACCTTTTTATGAGTTTAGTCTCCTTAGCCCGAAAAAGTATAAAAGTAACTAAGGAGAAATCTCTCGGTGAGATGAATCTCTCGAGGCATACCTTTTTCCGCTATAATCTACTAGCTAGAAAAAGGGTTAAACTCATGCCAATAGATGTTCTTCTAGACCAATTTAACGAGTGTGAAGGAACAAGGTCAATCGACGATCTTTTCAATTTTAGGGAGTCTGAAAAGATCTTAACTATGGACTCTAGGGGGGTTCCTTTTTCGTATGTAATCTCCAAGACTCGAAAAAGGTGATAAACCAAAATCAAGGAGAATGTTCATTTTTCGAAGATTTAGTCCCTCAGGACCGAAAAAGGGTTAAAATTATGCCTGAGAATACTCTTCTAGCGAACCAGAGTTCCTAGAGCATACCTTTATTCATAAAATTATCCATCTGGACTGAAACATGGGTAAAATACCGCCAGACAGATGTTCCTTCAAATTTGAGTTTGGTGAGCGTGAAGGGAAACAATATCGCTCATCGATCTTTTAAGGTTTAGAGAGTCTGAAAATGGCTTAAAGAAGAGTCCAGGGGGCTACATTTCTCAATTAATCTAGACGATATTGAAAAGAATAAATACAGTCTCATTGGATGTTGCTTTCAAATTTCAAAGCGAGATTGAAAGACAACAAAGCATGCTCATTAGGGAGTCTCGAGGGTAAGGCCTAGGATGATGATGAACAAAATAATGAGGCTTCATTACATAATCATGACAGGACTAACAAGGAATCCCAGGCCTATAGTCATAACTGACAGCATGGATGCCAAAAATGCAGCAAAGGATCTACCTAGGGCATCCATGTAAAGGTAGGCTCTACCACCTAATTACGACACTTCTAAAAAGAACAATGAAGGTTTTTTGTCGCACTTCGGTGGGGTTGATCCTATGGAAACTAAAAAAATACAACGAGATGCAAAAAGTGGGAACGAAATCCTAACTTATATGCAAAAAGTTGGAAAAAATGACTTTTACCAAAGGATACCAAAAAATGTGACCAATCCCAAAAAATCACCAAACCGAAAGAAAAAGAGTATCGAAACGACCAATAGAAAACTCAGAAGTGAAATCAAGTGATCACCAAGCCAAGAAAAAAGACAAAGGGGTCCAAAAAGGGGAAAAAAGGTCCAAAAAAGTCTATAAATAAAAGTGGACAACTCATTTTTACCATTGCAATTTGAAAATCAACCAAAAGGTCAAAGAGCCCCTTTGCTAAAAGAGTGGATTCCAGGAGCTTCAATGGATGAAATGACCTTCTGTTTGGACCAAGTAAGTACAAAACACCCACACTTGAAAGTCAATTCGTCCTTTAAGTTTCATTTTTTTGTTTGGAGGGGGCGCTCTCTTATAAAAAGAGAGACCTTGTGTGTACGCGAGTTGTCCAAGGCCAGCCGTGTATGTACTCGGGAAAAATACTAAATATCCTGTGTATGTACTCAGGAAAAATACTAAATAGCCCGCGTACATACACGACTGTCTAAAAATCATCCCACGTACACCCTCTTATACTTTGAAAAAATAAAAAACAAGCATTGACTCCTCTCTATTTTTTCCATGTAACGGGATGTATGTTCACTGGAGAGAGAGAGAGAGAGAGAGAGAGAGAGAGAGAGAGAGATCATGATAATCTCAACGTCCTGGTTGAGGAGGACCATGTGGCCATCGCTGCTCTAAAATAGTGTAGGTTATGGAATTTCTTCCAGTGTCCATTTATGAGGGCACAACCGAGGTTGCTCAATGCTCTTGTGGGTTATTGGTATCCTGGTGCTGAGGCATTCATGCTAGAGGTTCAATAACTGACCCAAACCACAGAGGATATCTATTTTTTGACTGGCCTCTCAAGAAGAGGGGAACCAGTCAACTTGAGGACTTTTCCTCTAGGGCCCTTCAACATCAAGGACTACATTCGGATGTATTGTGAGGCCGACAGTTCCCAAGTGTCAATCCACAAGAACACTAACCTTTCTTTACTTGTGATCTTACTTTTGATTGGGTGGATTACTGGATCCGTAGACCTTCATCAGGCCTCCCAGGCACATATGCATTGTGTCATTCAGTCCTTGGAGGACACCATTTTTTACTGGAGTACTACCATTCTTATATGCATGAAGAGACATATTACAGAGTGTTGGCGGTGTACTAACAAGAACTTTGGGTTTGGTACTATCTTGTGCTCCTTGTTCTTTGAGAGGGTTCCCAGTATCAGTCCTAGAGAGATGGTACGAGGGCATGTAGCCTCCTTCCCAGTGGTGATAAGGTGGGCAACTTTGCTTCCTAGACAGGGTGGAGGGAGGACCATAGAGGCATTTGACGACAAGTTTTTTGACTGGTGGGAACATCAGATCCCGTTGATTGAGGATTACCCATATGCAGGGATCAACTTCACCAGAGACCTAGACATGTCATTGACTCCCAATGAGGAGCATGGTGAGATAGGTAACATATCTTTCAAAGTTTATTTAATTTTTAATTTTCATATATATTCGTTTTATGTGTGTATGGAATATTGACTCGTGTATCTGTTATGTACATATGTGGGGCCTATTATACCAAAAAAATTCACCAGGACTCAACGATGTCCTTGAACCGAGGTAGGACCAGTAGAGGCAGGAGGACCAACAGCTGCAGGAGGACCCCCAGCCAGAGAGGTTGACGGATTTTTGTGATGAGTAGAGGGAACACTCACTGCACTCACTCGTGTCGTTTCTATGGCCGAGATCGAGGATCTCCCCCCGACTATGCGGCCACATGTAGTAGGGGTGCCTTAGAATTGGGTCCAGTTGTTTTGGCATCTTGAAAACGTCGGTGTACATTATATCAGGGCCAATAGGCATCATCCTTAGATAGCACTAGACCATTGATGTGTCGAGGGAACTTTTTGTACTATATGTATTTTTTGAGGGAACAATCCGAACGATGTAGATTGATGTAGATATTTACATCTTTATTGTCTTTTGGATGAAATTTTTACAAATGTATTTACATGTGTATGTGTGTGCTTTTATTTTTATATGTGAGCAACATGTCAATCTAAAAATTCATTAGCTAGAGTATCTGTTAGATGATTAAATATCCTAGAAACATGGATATAAGTAATGTAATTGAAATATTTCTCTAAGAGACGTACCCTAAAGAATTGTCGGTGCAGAGTGGGATCATAAACATGGTAAACCCCATTTAACTGGGACACAACCAGCTGAGCATATAGGTAGACTCGGAGGTGAGAAATGTCATGTGAAAAAGAGTCACGAAAAAAATATATCATTGCGTTGTGTTCGACAACATTGTTTGTAGCGTCGCCTAGAAAAATACCTCTGAAAGATAGAAATTGGCTTCCAGGTGTGAAAATCACCCAAACCTGTGGAAGAAAGCCTCTGATTGTGTTGGCTAGAATCATCCGCAAACCCAAAATAAACCTCTGATTCACTTGACATCTGCACAGTGAAAAACAAGACATAAATAACTACGCGTCCACAAAATAAAAAGACAAAAAATGTATAAGAGGATATACATATATAGAATAAGTCACCCAGGTGACCAACCTAAGAGTATTACTTCTTAAGGTGAAGCCCATTTCTAGGCTCTACCAAGGCATTTTCCTCAAAATCAATCAGACGGAAATCTCCCTTCTCCAATACCTCTTTAACAATGAATAGTCTGAACCACATGGGTTTGAACTTGCCTTCCCCTAGGGGATATTTGTCTTGATCATACACCAGGACAAGATCACCTTCCAAAAAAATTAGAAGACGAATGAACCAATCGTACTAACACTTGACACTTTTCTTATGAGCCTCATCGGCTAAGGCTGCATCATGATGTTGCTCAAGATATAGAAGGTGTTCCTCAAGCGGTGAAGTATCTAGCAGTAATTCCACTGCCAAATTTAAAGAATGAATCTGACATTCAATACGAGTTGAAAAGGTGAAAAAATAGTGGCAGTCTTCATAGATGTTCGATAGGCCCATAACGTGGAATATAACATCAAATGCCAATTCGACTTGGCATAATTGATTGTCCGCTGAAGAATAGTCTTGAGAGACTTATTCATAGCTTCAACTTTACCATTTGGTTGCAGGTAATAGGGTTATGCATGTTCCTATTTGACCCCAGATTTGACATTAATTCAGTCATCATTTTTTTTTGGAAGTGACTACCATGGCCAGTGACAATCTTCTTCTGGATACTGAACCTTGCTACTATCTAATTAAATATGAAAAGAGACATTGTTTCACCATCATTTCTAAACGTTGGCATGGCTTCGACCCATTTCATGAAGTAGTCTAATGCTATGATGATATAACGATGCCCCCTAGCTGAAGTCGGGTGACATGTAGTAAAATAAATCCCCCATTTGGTGAAAGGACCAACAAAAATGAATGGAAACATAGGAGCAGGATGTTCCCACATATTTCGACAGAAGATCTGACATGGGTGGAACTTCTTGACTGTCTCTACACAATCCTTGATTAACGAGGGCCATAAGTAACCTATGCGTAGAATCTTTTGGGTTGTTTCCAACCCAAACGAATGACCGCCAGATGCTCCATTGTGAAATTTGTTCAAAACGAGCTCTGCTTCTTCATGGGTAATACATCACTGAAGAATGAAATCTACGCCTCGAAAATAAAAAGTGTCATCGAGTATGAGATAGTTGCGCACCTAAAGTTGAATTCATCGACATTCATTACGGGAAGAAAAAGTGAGGAACTTTAAAGTCTGGAGATGCACAAGTATATCTCTATACCAGGGGTCTGAAGATGCAATTAGAAAAATATCTCCATTAATAGGAGATTCTTCGGGCATGATATCACTAGACTTGACCGGAAGTTCTGAAATGACTTCGGCAAAGACCAATGACTTTTTGGATTTTGTAGAAACAAAATCCAGTTCAAACTCCTGTAAGATGACTACCAACCTACTAATATTTCCTCCAATGAACCGGTCTGTTAACACATAGTGGAAAGGGTTGACGACGGCCATGATAGTGGTCTTGTGGAGAAAAATGTAGTGATGGAACCGTTGGACAGCATGGATAGCCGCCAAAGCTAGTTTCTCAATGTGAGGGTAGTTGAGTTTCGGTCTAACCAAGCCTCGACTAAGGTAATATATAACATTCTCTTTGATCATATAATCTTCTTGAACCAAGACCATGTTGATGGTCGACTCCACAACAACCAAACATAACACGAAATATTTGTTATAATCAGGAGGTTGGAGCAGAAGGGAAGACGTCACGGCACATTTCAATGCTTCAAAGGAGCATTGAGAAACTTTGTCCCAACAGAATGGAACCCCTTTTTTCAAAAGATGCATAAACCCTTTAGTGATCTCAGTGTAATTTGTGACAAAACACTGAAGAAAATTCTCTTTCCCATGTAAGATTTGAAGTTGGGGTATCGTGCATGGGGGAGGCAATTGAACTATTGCCTCAACCTTGAGAGGATCGACCATGATCCCTATTTCAATAAAACATAAAAAAGTACCTGACGTCACGAAGAAACTGCACTTGTTAGGAGTCAAGAGAACCCTATAGTAGCAACATCTCTCAAGGATTAGTCATAGATGGGAAAGATGATCAGATCTATTGCGAGAACATGATGCTAGATCATCAAGGTAGGCCTCGACTATGTGTTTGAGGTCATGAAAAGCGAACGGCATGGCTCGCTGAAAGGTGGATATAGAATTATTTAGGCCAAAAGGCATATTACAATATGCGAAGGTACCCCAAGGACAAATAAAAGTAATTTTATGTTGTTCCTTAGGCTTGATTTGAATATGATTGTATTGCGAAAAAATTTCCATGAACGAAAAATATTCGTAGCATGCACATTCATCAACAATATGATTGATAAATGGGGTAGGTAAATTGTCTTTCGGGAAAACCTTATTCAAATCACGGAATTCCATACAAACGTGAATCATGCCCTATTTCTTTTTAACCGAAATCAGGTTTGACACCCATTCCATCAATTGTACAGGGTAGACAAAACCTAATTTGAGCATTTTTCTACTTCTGCCTTGACTGTTGCCTCTTTTAGAGGATTGACTGGACGAAGTTCTGTCGGACCGGTTTGGCATCAGGATAATTTATGATTTCATGCTCGACAATTTGTGGGTCGATGCATGGAATTTCCTCGTAAGACCAGGAAAAAACATCGTGGAACTCTTTGAATAACTCAATGTAAGTTCAAATCTCTTCGAGACAGCAATCTGCTCTGACGAAAACATTCTCCATGATGCCATGGGTTTTCAATATATTTATTGGAATCATTGTAGAAATTATTTCTATGTTACCCTCGGAATAAACTTCGTGCGTAGCTAGAGGATTGATAGGACAAGGATTATCTCCATTCATGGTCAAAATAAATTCTCCCACCTCTATTCTGCTAAGCTGGGGAAGGAAATAATATCTATGATGTAGATCATCCCAAGCTCTCTCGGGACCATTAATTGCCTCAATAATCATCTCTTCAGAGGGTAAGACCAAGTCTAAATGATCTTAAGTGGAAATCGAATCTTGAGCCCAAATAGGCTCGATAACTGGATCTAACTGATGTGAGGGAGCTTGATTGGGGTTGGCTGAAGTTTGTTGGAAAATGTTGTATGTAACCTCAGCCACGGATAAGGGCGTGTCCATGCCATGATGCCTTATCCCCTCCATCAAGTTTGATGGGGAAGGTAAATTCCAAAGATCATTAAATTATCTCGTTCAAAATGACGACACTTGAAAAATTGCATCCCTCGACTGGTCGAGAACAACCGATATAAGATTTACATTGCTAGAAGGAAGTGGGTAATCAAAGGTTCCCATCAACAATGAAAACAAATAAACACCTAAATTGACAGTGTCAGTTTGTGGAATGTCAATCATCGAGACCGTAGAAGCCCCCGATGAAGGGTCATGACAAGATAAGGAAAATTAGTCGATGTTCACAATCTAGCCACCATGAAGAAAACACAAGACCCGAAAAACCGTAGCAACCACCACCTACATCGCATAATTCCAAATTATTCCTAAAAACAGGTTGTAATCGAGAGGTGCATTGACCACTTCAACTTCGACACACACAATTTTACCCCCTAACTGCATGGGAAATGAAGGAATTATTATGTGTTTTCGAAATGTCCGACAGTCAAAATCCCTAAGAAACATAGGCGACGGAGACAACTCAGGCTGGCCAATGGCCTTCCATCATGCCAGCAACATCATGCAAGTCGAGGCACCCTCATCAACCACTGTACGGAAAATGTTCCGCGTAAAATATTATGTGGTGTAAACCACTAGTATTTGAAAGGAAACGTGGTGAGCAAGATGAGGTTTTAAGTCGATTACATCGAAAATGATCGCTCCTGGGTTACTAGTCTTTGTCACTCTCAAGGCAAACAATAGAGCTTTTCCCCATGAGGGGAAACTCTGGAGGACTTCCAGAGTGGACATTGCACAAGGGGTTTGTGCCATATCTTCTAAAACAGAGTATTTGTGTGTGGCCCTCGCGTTTGGATTATGACAAGGGAGAGGATTCGATGGGTTAGTGGCTTCCTTTCCCTTCTCGAAAGATTCTGGCATTCCATAGTCTCGGGTCCTGGTTGATAAATCAGCTTCAGCATTCACCATGTAAATGTTTGTGTCCAGGTTGTTATTGGTAGGTGCGGGGGGTCCTTGACTGCCCCTGTCGCGCTTGTGGACGCAAAATCCTGAGCCATATTTTACGCTTGTGGAAAATGGTTCATCAACACAATAGGATTTTGCTGCGCCAATAGCTTATGGGCTTCTGCAAGACGAGGGTAAAGGTGATTCAGGTTGTCTTTTGTGTAGAGATTACACAGATACTTCGACTTCTTCTCCATTTCCCCCCCACCAACATTATTGGTAGCCTTTTTATCCCATTTACCCTTCTTATTTCATTATTTCTTCTTTCCTTTGGTTTGTTGGTTGGCCTTGGGATTCGTCGACTGCACAATGTGTACATATGATGTGTGGGTAGGGGGAACAACCGAACCCATATTATGGCTGGCCACAGTCTGTTGTATCTAAAATTGTTGCAATTGATTCGACAACAGGTCCATGGACTTTCTTTGTGATGAGCCCACAATGTTGTCGGCATGTGGCCTAGAATTTTTCTTGGCCTTATCCAGATTATACTGCAGCACATTTTGCAAGATATCGTAGAGCATGCCATACAAAGAGTATATCATTTCAAGCTATTGGGCTCTCATAATCGCCTCCTCTTCTAAAAACACTTCGGAAGTCGCTACGTCCTTGGATACGCAGGGCACCAAAGACATCAATAACCACTCAAGAAAGAAAAAAGGAGGGACCTTGACCTGAATCAATCTCTTTCTAAGTTGCCACTCTTGGATATGATCAAAGATGTGGTCAGCCTTGGTTTGCTCAAATTTGGCCAACAATTCGGTGTCGGCATCGTATCTCACAGGTGACTAGAAATGGTTCAAGAAGACCATTTCCAAGTCGTTGAAGTAAGAGTACCTCAAGCCATCGAGCTCAATATACCACTTTGCAGCACCCCCTCTAAGAGTGCGTTGAAAAATCTGCAACTGTACATAGCTGTCCTTCAGCGAGTTTGACAAGCACCACAAATGAAAGTTCATCACATGATCACATGGATCTTCGCTAGGATTTCCCTCAAATTTCGGAATATCCAAAGGCAACATAGTATGCATGGGGGGGCAACGTGGATCATGAAAAATTGGGTCATTCAGTAATCTTGACAAGTCTAGAAGATGTAGAGTTTCTAGAAATGGTAGTTTTGGTTGTGAATTATTTACAGGAAAAAGGGCCTAGATTTTGAATGGCACCAAGTTACGAGGAAAAATTGGACTGTTGGAGAGGTTTTTGGTAGAAACTATGGCCTTGACCACCAAAGGGAAACTGTGTCTATTGAGGCATCATCGGCTTACTCCAAAAATTGGACGACATAGCTTGTGCAAGGATTGATCCCTGCATTTTGTTCCAAGGACCTTGGAAGGGGATGCCCCTAGTCGATCTGACAGGCATGGGTACAGAGCCTTTCCTGGGCTTCCATTGAGTATGGAAGGGGTTTCCCCCGACCAACATCCCTTGCAAGGGAATCAAGCCCTTCCAAGGATTCCAAAGACCCTGTGTGGACTAAACTCCAGTCTTCGTTCCCTATGAAGGAGTAGTATCTTTCAAAGGGTTCTACTGACCAAAGTTGGCGTTTCCCCCAATCGAGAAAGTGGTCGAAGAGAAAGCATTGTTCCAAAATTCACCGAACAAAGAGAATGACATAGATCTCTCAAATATTGTATAAGAAGAAGGTCCTAAACTACCTCCACCAAACAAGCTATAATTAACATTCGGCCCAATCAGCTGTTGAAAAGCATCATCGAGCAAAGGAGATAGAGGAGGTATATGAACCCCTCCATAAGGGATAGTGTTAAAAGGGACAGTAGTTCCCGCATTTGACACTTGCAAGGAACTGTTTGAGCTCCCTACCCCTAGGCCCTTGTTCTGTAAGGTAGAATAAGTAAGAACTGAGTTTGTATCAAAGTTGGGCATCCCATATGAGAAGGGAGCTCAGGTCACACTCTAAGTAAATAGAACAATGGTCGAAGTCGTTAAATGTATCGGACCACTGCCTGAAGTTCAGGGTGTCAAGACAATTGTGGTCCTGATTGGCGAAGGTGGGAGAGGAGGTAGGATGCACCCTGTAGTAGTAGTTGTAATGGGAGTATGGGAACTCCCGGACGAAGTAGTAGCATTCTCTTCCATTTTCTCTCGTAGAAATAGATGGCGCTCATAAGATGCCACCTTGGGAGTGTTATAGCCCTAAATTGCTTTACACATGCATATATGGCCTTGGCCCTCTTACTTGCATTTTTTCCAAAGCACTGTTGAGAATATCTTCTTAAAGAACCATTTTTTAGAAGATGTATGCACCTTGCACCATTACAACCCATGTACATACACTTGTTGCACCACTACAACTAGCGTACATATGCATTTTGCACCATTACAGCCCACGTATACTTACAAAAGTTTCAAAAAATAAACAATTGCAAAGAATTCGTTGAAATTGATAGGCTATTGGAGGTTTCCCAACTAATCCACCTGCTATATCCCATCACCCAACCGAATAACCATCCTTTTGTCATATAAAATGAGGTTTTGGGGTCTCATTTCACATCTAAGAATAAGAACAGTGAAACTCTCCCTGATTTCACTTCCCCTCCTTGCCCTAGACATTGCTGCCTTTTGTGAAAATTGCCTCAGCATTCCCTCATTAGCCCCTTCTTCCTCCATTTAACCCATTCACTTCCCTAGAAGAGACCATAAGTTTGAGAGGAGAAGCTCATACATTTTCCTGTCCCAAATGATGGTGGCTTGAATACTTTTATTGGTTTATGCTTGACATTCTAAAATCTAACCCTAACTTATATATGGAATAGCATGATTGGCGTCCTCTGTTTGTCAATCTTTGGATGCAGGTCAGACCTGGGAGGAGGCGTGCAGTCAGTGGAACTTCCAAGCGTGAAGAGGTCATCACTAGACATGGGATTAGAGGTATAGTTACTGTAACAACCCTAAATTGATAAATGGTTAAAGATTATTAAGTAAGATTTAATTAAGGGATAATTGCAGTTAACAAAATAATAAATTAAATGCTGACCACATTTAATGACCTGAGAATTACAATTTAAAAGATCAATGAAAATGTTATAAAATGGTGGCGTATGCAGGGCGAGGAGCCTAGAAATCCCGAGATGATAAAAAATATTAATGGAGGGACGAAGGATGGAGGATGGGGGTGGTTGTGGAGTAATTGCGTGAGTCGACAGGGAGGAATAAGGGACGGGAAGAGGGGGATGTGTGCACCATTCGGAGGGGGATGGATGTTGCGGACTGTATTGATGAGCCAGTTGTATTGGCCGAGAACCATTGCGTATTGTCGTGAGCAGAGTTTCTATGCACTGTGGTATTTGCTGTGCACTGTGGTATTTGTTGTGCACTGTGGTATTGGCTGGGAGCCTGTTGTATTCTCTGTGGACTGTTGGCTTTCTGGGAGTAAGGATTAGAGTGTGCTGGACTGTGGCTTTTGATCAGGGGAGGCACCGAGTTGTTGGAGGTATTGGGCACGGAGGGCTAGGATATCCGTAGATATCCTGGAGATAGGTAGTTTTCCTAGTTGGCAGGGAGGATAGTAGTTTTGGGCAGTTATTTGCTTGTTTGTGGCAGGGTTGATCTGTGTAGCAGCAGGCAGCAGGAAAGCAACAACAATTAGCATCAGAACCAGGTACTTTGTTAAGTTATGTATTTGTTTCTTTCTGTCCTGAAATCAGTATTTATTGATAAATCTAAGTTATTC
>SNQJ01S0178957.1:0-19601 GCA_010110895.2 Picea sitchensis | reverse complement strand
AACAATATCTACTCCTATGAAATTTCTAGCGAATTGTCTATCTCCTTAAGTATTTATAATGACTAGAACTTTAGAGGAATTCTAGGACATTTTACCCATACATGGGTGATTTCTAGTCTCTCTATATGAGAATCAAATAAAGGAGACCAACATTTGAAAAAAAGTAGAATGGAATTCCATGTCCAAATATTTTCTAATATATTTTATGAATCCTATTGATATTTAAATATGAACCCTAGCCAACCCCTTGATAGAATAAATTCTTTTGGGATTTACCAAATTCAAGGTGCGATATCTATTATCACAGGATTTATACTTGTGCAAATCCTGCCACAAGATTCCTAAATCTTGTGTAACTATAGAAGAAACTACCACTATCACCTAAGTAGAATATTCCCTCGTTTTAGTGATGGAAGAGGTCCACCACAAGGGAGGATTACCTGGTGACCTCAAGGGGTCAAATAACAAGATATAGCCAATCCTACTTGTTACGAAATGTCTCCCCTGCAGACAGGTGAAACTTCCCTTGGATTACCAGACCCATATACCAAGACAAAAAAACTACAAGTGGACACTAACATCCCTTTAAACTCATTTTAACCAATTAGAAAGAGAGAAGGAGAAAGGGCATGATGTACCTTTTTACGAAGTTTGTCCTCGCTGCTTCCAATCCGTGAACTGGATCTTCAAACCCCGTGGTGCAACTTGATACCTACAATAGGCAACAAAGAGAAACAACTATCCCCTACTCTATTTGACTAAGTAAAACAAATTCATATACGAAGATTAAGCAATAATAGACAAGCATATGCAAGAATACACAAGCTTGAAGGAAACATGCCAAGTATATATTAATGGGAAAGCCAAAAAGAGGCACTTACAAACTATGTATGATGTTGCAGCAATTCTCCAATATCTCCTTGTCCACCCCTTGCATGAATCTTGACATAAAAATGCATATGCTTCCTCCAGAACCAAAGGTTTGATACCTGAATTGTTCCCCCCTTCACCTTGGAAATACCTTCAATATATAGGCTTGAGAAGCACAACCACCATGAGAAAATGAAGGATATGGTTGAGGATACAGATCCTTAAGGTTTGGATCATATCCTAAGGTGAATCCATAGCATAGGGGTTGAACATAACCAACCTCATCCCAAGAGGGTTGGCCCATAGAATAAGGTAGAGGATTCCCCTTTTCCCTCTAACAAGACTGACGCTCCCCTAGAACTGGACACTAGGTTCCATCCTATAGAGTGGTTCTCCCATAACATGGCAAAGGGGGAACCATTCCATGAAATGGCACTCCCCTATCATGGCCAAGGGGATGCCACCCTTCATAAATGCCCCCAAAATGGTCGATTTTCCAAGAAAAATGTGTGTTTTGACCTTGCAATGATGGGTTTCTTCCACCAATATGGATTAGGGGTCATGGAAAATGTCTTTCATGGTATCAAGGGGTTGTGACACTTGAAAAATTTAATGTGACACTAGGTAAGGTGCATATGACACTGGTGACAGTGCATGAGACACTTAACAAGGTGCATACGTCACTTTCCGTTACTTGCGACACTTAGGGTGAGAGACTCAAGTGTTACATTTTGATGTGTAACAAATGCCCCCTAAAGTGTGAGGTTAGAAGAGAAAGTGATGGCTGAAACACTTTACAAATTATTCAATGCAAGGGTGTTGGATTTGGAGAACCTGGAAAAATTTGCAAACAATCATCAGTCAATATACAAATATGTTCCATTTCCGAGGCAGGCATACCTATGCTTGAAATACAAGATGACTCAAAGCATGGCCGTCGACCAATAAACTGTGGATCCATGATAATATTGACTAAGGATATGGCCACCAGAGATACAATGTGGATCCATACCTCCATGACATGAACTGATCACAACCACAAAAAATACACAGTGGAGCTACGAGAAAACAAAGCATAGCCACAGATCAATACAATGTGGATCTATGTGACAGTATACATATCAGTAAGATTTGCATCATGGGTATTCTACTAAAATGTTTTACATGCTTAAATGATCTCCATTGCAACCTAGGTAAAGAACATAGCAGAGTGAGCACCCAACCCAAGGTCTTCGTCTCGATTCCAAAACAATACGAATCTAGCCATGTGAATAAATGACTTGATGTCAAACATGGTATAAAATAGGGATGATTTTAAGGATGGAAATTTATTTTAAAACGTAGAAACCTTGGCGAATCTTACTAATCCTTCATATGCCAATTATAAAATGTTTGGCGATATTTTTGTAAAAATATTCAAATTTCTAAGGATTTTATAGAGTTTGTATAAATTTTTTGCAATTTTTAAGGTAAAATAATTTTATCCTATAGAATTTGGGAGAATCATTTTTAGAACAGTGAATCATTTTTTGGGAAAACCTTGAAAAATTAGCACATGAGCGAAGTTTATCCCCTAAAATCATCCTTGGTACTATAAACCATTTTATTACCGATCATTGAGGTATACCATTAACAAGTGCGAGGGAAATAACCAATAATGACAATGACTCCTAAGGTACCCTAGTACATTCCAACAAATGTGAATAAATGAGTTGATGTCGAACATTCATGGAATCATCCGATCATAGGTCAATGATGTAAACCTATTTTCGAAAGCGAAGAGGCCTTCCATTGAGGCATGCAGGTCCCAAGGTATTAACTGGTCTCTAAGTCTAATCCCTAGATAATGTGTTGAAGTCGATAGGAAAAGAATCCTTGAAGGAGGGCCTTGATGTATCTCCCATAATCACAAAACTAACACAGGGAAGTGATGTGAGACGGTGGACCAAATGAATATGGACTGACATAGGAAATGGAAATTGGTAATACTGCAGATGGGTGGTTTGAAGTGAAACTTCCCTTGAACATGGTGAGGCATGACAAGTGACTTGGTATCATTTGACTCGAAAAGTACCAAGAACATAATGTGATGGTAATAAGAGCACTCTTCAACTGGAATGAAAAAGTACGACAACACATATAATTGGTATGACTCAAAGACAAGTAGATTACCCAACTGTAAGATGAGATGCAAACAAGTGCCATATTTGAGGGCGACAATAGCTGCCATAACGGATTTCAAAAAACTTCATCCACTTCCTTCAATTCCCCCCCCCCATCCAGATATATGAGTGCCCCTTTCTTTTTTAACGAGCTTGAGGAGGATAACAGATGCTTGATATAGCTCATCCTTCAGATGAGTCCCTTGTCATATGTTTAATTAACCTGAAGAAGGAGGGGCTCAATCCTGTATGGGTCTCGGATATTGGACTCACATAGGTCCTTTGATGCATAGTTTTACGAGCCCAAAGAAGGTAAAATCAGTGTTTTTTCACGTTTAGAGAGTTTGAAAAGAACTTAAAGATGACTCCATGGATGACTTTTTCATAAATTTAGTCTCCCAAACCCGAAAAAAGTGTAAAACAATACAAGTGAGAACTCTTCTAATCATGCTTGGTTAGAGTAGTCATTTTTTGTAATTAGTCTTGCAAGGCCGAAAAAGAGATAAAATACCACTCAAAAGAAGCCCTTTCAAACCTTTTAATGAGTGTGAAAGGAAGCAAGATCACTCATAAATCTTTTCATGTTTAGGGAGTCTGAAAAGAGCTTAAAGGAAACTCCAAAGAGTTCCTTTTTCGTATATCTTTTATGAGTCTGAAAAAGAGATAAAAGTATACTCAGTAACCTATTCTCATGTTTTAACGAGCACGAGAAAGAACAAAGACTGAGCTTATTAAATTCCCAACATAATTTCCAAAGGTTTTGAACATGACCCATGGATAGTTGGTACTTTTCCCCCAGCTATGTGATGGAAGCTAGTGGTTTTTCTCTAGCATGATGTCTAGAGGCTGGAGACCTGCCCCCCTAAGCTTTGTTTCATCCATCGACGCTTATGTTGTCACTGATTTCTGTACTATATGGAGAAAAAAGGGTCAACTGATAAAGGCAGATTAAATTAAGGTTAAGTTACAAGATCCAGGGAAAGAATTGACTCAACATCTAGGAGATCTGTCGAATGACTCAATTGAACGGGAGAGGCGACGTTTTCATTTTTTAATGAGACTGACATAGGAAAAGATCTATGCTCATGACCTCTGGGTTCGATTCCCAGACCTCAGTTTCATTTTTTAATGAGCTTGTCACATACAATAAACCTATGCTCGTAAGGTAGGTTTGATTTTTACACAAGATTGAAACTAGAAACTATGCTTGAGGGCCTCTGCCTCATTTTTTAATGAGATTGACACAGAAACGAGAACTCTTCTAGACCTGGTTTCATTTTTTAATGAGCTTGAAATTAAAAATTAAACTATGCTCAATGACCTCTACTTGATCATGGCTTCCAAGAGGACAACGCTCTGGAAGGAATATGTGTCAAGGGACAAACCTCAATCATGGCTTCTTAGAGATCTTCGGTAGATGGAAAAACCACACTCTAGAAGGAATACATGTTGAGGGCCACGATAGGGGTAGGGAGATCAGGCTCTAATAGACCTATTGAAGATATCACCATGTCAACTACCAGATCTAAGTCAGAAGAAAGGAAAGATTCCTTCTCATTCAGAGTTGAATGCATGGGATAGGTTTCCACATAATTGACCTATGGTGGGGTGGATGTCACTTGCATATAAGTATCGTTCAATGAAGTCGCATGATTGGCTATCATACGAGGGCCAATGAATGAAAGTTGGTCTATGGTCACTATGTTTCCATTGTGATGGAAACACATCATACGAAAGACGGTGGACACAAGAGCCTTCATAGCATAAACATAGTCTCACCTGAGTGTTACACATTATTTTGGTCATCTTAGTGATCCATTGACAACATGTGTTCATGTTCCCAAAAAGATCCTTTCTTCATGAGGAAAGTGACTAGATTTCTCTTCTAAAAAACCCTATTAAGGAAGGTCGTCGTAGGTTGCATCATAAGTAGGGTGCGACGATGCTTGGTCATTGCACTCTGCCCTAAAACTAGTTTGTGACGTCTTCGCATGCTGCTCTACAGTTGGGGTGCGATGATGTCAAAAGGCTAAGAAAAGGTTGACCTTCACGAAATTTCTATAAGGGGATCTTTTAGAAGGTGAGGTGGCATCCATATGGTTGGGATCCTTCTCGCTTGTCTGATTTGGTGGGATCATCCTAATCTCTTTAACCATCTCTCTTTCCCCTATATAAAGAGAGATTTCTCATGGAAAGGGCCAAGGTTGATTTTAAGGTTAATGAAGGTTGAATAAGGCTAAGATTGTATGGAGAATTCTGCATTGGGTCATTATTGAGAGCTTCATTTCAGTTTATCAAGTCATTGTGGATCTTCTTCATTCAAGATTGGAGCAAGTGTGTGTGTTGGAGCAAAGAGTCATCGGAACAAGACCTTGCAACATCAAGGATTTGGTTGTAATCTCCACTTTCACTTTAATATAATGCAATGATATGTTTCTTTACCATAAAAATTATCTCGTTTTATTGTATGATTCCTTGATCACATACATAGGTTCTCTTTGAGTATGCTATATTGGTTTCACTTTGGTTGGTTTGTGTTCCCTTGCAGATCCAATATCATAAGAGCACTGAAGTGGAGCTAGGACGACAACGACAAGAGTAAGCGATATTTAAAAGATATGTTGCTCATCTCTTGTTAGGTAGTAAACTCAATGATTAGAGTTGATGGAAAACATCATCTCCTATTCTGTTTTGTTCTAGATCTAGGTGGATCTAGGGAGATCTGTTTATGTCCGCTTACCGATAAGTCCCATAACAAAATTGGTGACCATACTGGGGATACAACCTCCTTTTGATTTTTTTCTTCCCATTTTCCTTTAGCCTGCCTTCCTCTGAAAATTTTTGTTCTCTAAGTCTGTGGGTGATCCATCTAGACTCCCTAGGTTTAGAAGTTATTTTGGATTTTTTTTCTTTCTCCCAATTTTTTCAAATTTATAGAGATCGTTACACTGTAGCTTACTGATAGCTGCGGTAATACGAGACAATCTCCTCTTCTTATCAATGATCAATCAGCTGATGTCACCTCTCTCCTTTCAGATGGTCTGACGACCCTTGCTTTCGTCCTGTATCCCCATGCAAGCTTGCAGTGAATCCATGGGTTTGAATCATCTTTACTTGAACATTTAAGTGCAGGTGTAAGGAGGTTTCCCCCCTCAAAGGCTATTATCTAAACTTATCTCTTTTTCAAAGCGTTGAGTACTTTTAGGGTTTTCTATGCTATATTGATATTTGGTTCTTAACATATGGTATGAGCTCAAAGGTCTTGGGGTTTTCATTGCTGTATCCGAGACACCTTGGAATTTTGCTATATAACTTTTTCTACAATGTTTCGAAGGAATGGATTGGAGGATATTTAGTGGACGGATCAAGATACTACGTTGGGTTCAAAATTCAGCTCAGACCTTATACTTTTGGAGATACAACACATTACAAGATAGGGTTCTAGAATCATCACGAATTGAGTCATTACAAATTTTTAAGCTATAGCTTTTGTAATGTTTCAGACCTTGAACTTAGGATGCTATTTACAGAAATTAGAAAGGTATATTTGGTAAAATTTTAACTACGGATCATCTTAAATTTGTAGATACACCACATGTAATGGGAGATTATCAACTAGTCCTATTGACTAGTCTCAAGAGTTCTAAGTGAAACAATCATAACTTCTTCCTAGAGTATACAAATTGAGTGGGACTAGTTTCATTGGATAGGTAGACCCGGTCTGAGTATTTATTGTCGCGATTTTTCATAATTTTAGATCCAATTATTTACACAGTAAGGGCACGCTATACAAGTGAGATCTCTGGAAGGCAAAAATTGGCCAAGTTGTGGGGAATTTAAAGTAAATTCCACTTGGCACATCAAATTTTGATCAGACCTATGGAATTCGCAGTATCAAAAGAAATACATAGAAAGTTTCATACCTAGAAGGGTGAAACTTAGGAGATACGGAAGAAATGTTGTCTATGGAACCCTCAAAATATGGGTTTCAAAAGTGATGCTTAGCCAACATGCCACCACCAAAGAACTTCTACACCAAATAAGCCTCGAGAAAATCCTACTTGGACTCTTGATGAAGGAATTTGAAGAAATCACGAAGGGACATAATGAACTACAAAGAAGATGGATTCAATGGAGCTATGTTGGATACTAAGATGGATGGTTTAAAGGGAGATCATGGAAGTATTGAAAAATTTAAGAACAGAGAAGACACACGAGGTGAAAATGCATCCATGAAATTCATGATGAGGAACCTGGAAGGTGAATCAGAATGGAGAAACTCAACTTTGGTTTGAAGACCAACCACGTTCCTAAGATTGATATGAGGAAGTTTGTTGATACTTAAAGGACAATCACATGGATACTTAGGATGGAGCAATTATTTGATCTCCATATTATTACCACATACCACAAGGTCACAATTGCTTCTTTATATTTAGAACCTAATCAATTTAGTATGGTATCGATGACTTTGTTCTTACAAATCCTTTCGTCCACTTGGACAATTTTCATGGAAAATGATAGCACACTATGAGGATACAGAGCAATACCTTCTTTAGCCAATTAATAAATCTCAAGCAAAGGGTTCAATTACAGAGCACATTGTGAACTTACAAAGATTGAATATAAAAGTAACCGATATTCCATATAGGCACTTGGTGATGTATTGAGGAACTTTAAAGGATCATATTCAACATGAGGTTAGCCTTTGGGAACCAAATCATTGGAGAATGCATTTGGGTGGCAAAGAAATGTTGAAAGTAAAGAAATATGGCTATGGCTACTAGAAGGACCAATCATAACAATGCTCCTTCTTCTGAAACACCCTCAACCTACAAGGTTGACACCTCAACAATTGGAGGGAAAAGAAAATCAAAAGGTTTATGCTTTAATTGTGACAACAAATTTACAATAAGGGACATAAGCGTGGCGAGAATAAATTATTCTACATGGAATTTATGAAGAGGAAGAAGAACAGAACAAAGAACCATCTCCAAGATGAAGCGTGAAACCATTTCGTTTGAAAGGTTGACTCCCCATGATATAAGTGTAATTCATTGGCTAGAGTTAGCCTCCTCAAGCCCTCAAGATTGAAGGACACATCAAAAGAAAAGGTAATAGTCCTAATTGATTGTAAGGTACTCATAATTTCATTCACTATAAATTAGCCAAAGATCTCATTTTTCTTTGTATATCTGGCCCGAGGAGTTTCAAGTAATGATTTAGGATGGAGGAACTATCAATTGCTCAAGAAAAATGCAATAATATCAATCTTACTATGGGGGAATGTCTAATGAATAGTCCAATGATTTATACTATATACCCATGGGTGGTGCGGATGTTGTACTAGGAATCAATGGTTCTAATCATTAGAAACAATGGCTTTTAATTTTTTTCAATAACTTTTCATGAAATTTTCATTTGGAAGGAAAGAAATTGAGTTAAGAGGAATTATCTTGAGGGAAACCAGTGGGTGATAAGCTCTGATGACATGATAAAATTATTGAAAAGGGGCATCAAGTTTATTGCACAACTATGCTCACTAGATGTTCAAACATCCCAAGCCATCTATTCCTCAAGATCTCAAAGGATCATTGATAAGCATTCCAAATTATTTGAAGATATTCCCAAGGTCTTCTACCCACTCAGTGGATACATGAAATTCCTAATTCTGAGTGTTCACTCCTAGCATGGGGCCATCTGAGGATACCTTTACACCCATAAGAGTGAAATTGAGTGCATGGTTGAAGAAATGTTAGAAATTATTAGACTAGCCAAAGTTCTTACTCTAAACTAGTGGTATTAATTCCAAGAAAGATAGCTCATGGTATGTGTCGGATTATAGAGATCTCCAACAAGATCCTTGACTATTAAGATAAGTTTCCCATTTACGTCATTGATGAATTGTTAGATGAATTACATGGAAAAAAAATCTTTACTAAGTTGGATCTCGAGTTGGAGTATCATCAGAGATCATAATGAAGGAAGAAGATATCCAAAAACAACATTCAGGAACCCATGAAGGCCATTATAGATTTTTGGTCATGCCTTTTGGCCTTACAAATGCACCTTCCATTTCAAGGGTTGATGAATTCCCATTTCAAACCTTTATGAAAAGAATTTAATGTTAGTATTTTTGATGATATACTAATCTATAGCAAGTCTTGGGAGGATCATGTATGCGACATGTTGACAAGGTGCTACAACTGCAAAGAGGTAACAACTATATGTAAAACCATCCAAATGTTTCTTTTACTTGGAGTAAAAAGGAGGTAGAGTATTTGGGTCATATTAGCAGCTATCTCATGAAGGTGCCAAGGTAGACCCTAACAGATTAAGGCCATGATGGGCTGTGGGATTCCCAAAACTTGATAAAAAATCTTAGAGGGATTTTTGGGTTTGTGAGGTTACTACCACAAGTTTTTTAGGAACTATGGAAGGAATAGCATCACCTTTAATGGCACTAACCAAGAGGGATGCATTTTCATGGACTTGAGGGCAACTAAAGATTTTTGAACAACTTAAAAAGGTAATGTGTAAAGCTCACAATGTGACCCTCCGAGACTTCACAAAAACCTTTATTGTGGGAATGTGATGCCTCGGGGGAAAGGAATTGAGTCTTTGTCCCTAATGCAAGAAGGAAGGCCCACAGCTTTGAAAGTCAACCACTCAGGAAATGACTTACACAAATCCATTTATGAGAAATAAATGATGGCAATACTACATGCATTGAAGAGAAATGGCATCCTTACCTAATAGGTAGGCACTTCAAAAGGTCAAAACATATCCTTGATAGTCTTAAATACTTCTTGGAACAAAGACTATCTTGAATAACAACAAAATGGGTAGCAAGATGTAGGTTATGATTTTGAAATCGTCTATAAAAGGGAAGCAAAATGTTGTGGCGGATGAACTCTCAAAGAAGGATAGAGATGTTGAGGCCTTTCTGGTATTGTTTTTATCTCGGTCATCCAACACGATTGGATAATAGAAATGAGGGATTAATGGAAGAATGACAAAAAAGTGTGGACTCTCTCATTCAAAGGTTGCACTAGGATTCTAGTGCATCAGATACATTACATGGAAAAATGATTCACTATGGTACAAAGATAAACTTATATTTATATAAGAACTCCAACTCAAACAAAAGGTACTATTAGGTGCACCTCTCTAGTAAAGGGCACTCAGGTTTTTGAGCACACCATAGAAGTGAGGAAAGGATTTTTTGGGATGAAAGCGCCAAAACTGATATTCAAGGTTTGTGGCAGAATGTTTGGTTTGCCAACAAAAATAAAGGTGGAAACAATTAAGACCCGGTCTTTGTGTGCTCCATCCCAAGTCTGTGGCGGGAGGAGGTTTCCATGGTTTCATCGGGTTACCAAAGTCACGAGAGGAAAAGAAATTATCATCATGAGTGATTGTTGATTATTGACCAAGTACGCACACTTTAGTACACTCTCTCATCCCTTCAAAGCTGAATTACAGTTGCCACCGCATTCATGGAGCGGGAGTTCAAAGCTACGCCGTGACCCAAATATTATTGTAAATTGTGAGGAGATCCCATATTCACTGGACAATTTTTGGACATAATTATTTCTTGTTTGGGTACTCAATTGGCTCATAACTCATCCTATCATCCCTCAATCCTAATGGACAAACCGAGGTATTGAATAAATGTATGGAAGGCTACCTTAGTTTCTTTGTCTATGATAAACAAACACAATGGTTCAAATGGTTACCCTTGGCGAGATGGTGGGTATGTACTTCCTTTCATACTGCAAACAAAAATGACACCATTTATGGAACTTTATGGATACCACCCTCCTTCCATCACTTCTTCTCCTAAAAGAAAAATCTAAAGGTTCAAGCGATTGGAATATCACATTGAGAATCAACAACAAGTTCTCCAAATCTTAAGGAGAACTGACCATGGCACATGTCGCGTGAAACAACAAGCGGATCAACATCTTAGTGAAGTAAGTTTTGAAGTAGGGGATAGGTTATTTTTAAGACTACAACCATACAAATAGATGTCCCTCAGAAAGCCAAGAAGGATAATAGAATTATCCTGCCAAGTACTATGGCCCTTATAAGGTGTTTGCAAAGATTGGTACTATGTCATACAAATTGAATTTTGCATCTTCACAATTACACCTAGTTTTCCATGTTTCATGCTTAAAAAAGAAGGTTATAAGTGACAAGATCGCAGTTCAAATATGTTTGGAACTTTACGAGGAAGGAAAAATCATGTGGAGCCCTGAAGCCATCAACACAAGAATTAGCCGGTGAGGAATAGATCCATTTGGGAATTATCTCATTAAATGGAGGAAACTCTTGGTGAAGATTCCTTGGGAAGATGAGTCTTTTATCTGAAGCATCGAGTTACTCAAACATTCTGAGACAACGCACTTTTCTCAAAGGGAGGGGCATGTTAAAGCCCTAATATTGGCTCATTACTATTATAAAATCATCTTATATGTTGATTTTAGGCGACTAGTTGTAATTATACCTCCCTAGTCTCTATATATACCAAGGAGACATTTCATTTTGAATCATCTTGTACTTGAACATTTAGAATTGGGGTAAAGAGGTTTCCCCTTTGAAAAGGCTTATTATCTGAACTTATCTCTTTTCAAGGTGTTGAGTACTTTTTTAGAGGTTTTTTCTATGCTATATTGATATTTGGTTCTGCTTGTTTGTAGTTCATGATTATTTGGAATTGTGTTCATTCAAAATTAAGGAATGGAAATTAGTAGCTTGCTTTAATTTGAAGAAAGAAATACCTTCTCCCTCTTGTAACTAGAGTTCATTGGATTGAAAATTGCACATTCATCTCTCTTTGAATTTTGTGGGTCAAGGTCATAACATCAACAATTTCCCTTATATCTGCTTTTTGGAGTAAGCGTAACCTCTAAAATACAAGCGTAAATTTAAAACTTATTGTGCTTTTTATTTTTATAGGGATTTTTTACACCAACATTAACTAGGATAGTGCTTTAGAATAGGTTGTGAATTTACACTCTCCAAAAAATCAAAACACACAATAATATATTGTGATAGGGAGAGTACAAATCAACTTGCTACATTTGTCAGGGGAAGCCCTTCTCACACAAGGTCAAACACGAGGTCGCAGTGAGACTAGCGAGTTACTCACCCTGCTTTGTTGGTCTTAGTGTAGAGATTGCACTTATTATATTATGGGGAATTGTGAAGGTATACCCACATATATGAGTGAAGAACTCTCAAGTTGATTTTAGACTAGATACCTTGCCTTTGCACGTGGATGGGGTATGTTGTTTCCCTAGGCATCATATTTGTAGTTGGTAACCTTAGTAGCCTATATCTTTAGGGTCTTTACTGAGGTATTTGTGGAGAGGCAAGTATTCACGGTGCAGGAGTGATGTTAATGCTTAGCACTTGGGCTCCTCGGAGGGGGTATACCATGATTATGTTTGGGAGCTTTCACCAGGGTGTGAGTCTGTTAAGCAAGTCGTCAGTGTAACTTTTCCACCCAGCTTATCCCAGCCTTCTTGTCTTGATTTTGGTTAGTTTCATCACCAACTAGTGAATTGATAAGGAGCTTTGTTTGGTTGGTTTTGATTCCTATATTTTATTAGTGAGTGTTGTTTGTTTCCTCTAATTACATTATAGATTTCTTTAGTTCTTTACTTATCTTCGAGCAACATCGGCCCTTAAATTAGTTCCGCGTGGGATGCAAGGGCTACCCTCGAAGAGATCAGAGGAAGGTTCTGACCCTGTACTCCTCAACTCACTAGAAGGTTCTCTCGAGGGAGTAGTCAACAATGGGGTAACCACGGAAGTTGGAGCACACACTCCTTCAGAAGGGTTCGAATTGTTGTTTAGACTCTTTAAGAGGCTTTGGACTCCCCTCTTAGGCTAGGCCAGTACATTATGCCGCTCAAACTTCGGATAGAAATTGTTATTTGTTGATATCTTGATATCTACGGACCTAACGTGAAATCTGGGTAAATTATCCTTTTCACGATTGCATCATTAGGACCCTAGCTACCTTGGAAATTCTATTCCTCATTCACCCTTTGTGATGTGTAGCTACACAGTAACCTAGGAAGGGCGAGTCGAGATGGAGCCTATGGCATCCTGGGGTGCATGGGAGGCGTCTAGTCACCTACATGGTGCCTTTGGACCATTTCCCTGGTACTACCAGTAGTGTCACCACCGTTTCAGACCAAATATTGATTGGTTCTCCCTCGATTCCTACTCTCCATATGACACATTATACTATGGTCCCACAAGCTACCCGCGGTCCTACCCGATGGTTTATCTCTAAACCTCGATTGGGACACCACTTTAGTCTAGACCAAATCCATCACTTCCCCACGGTTATCATTTCTGAACACTTCCATTACTTATCCTACCGGGGATCCATCCGAATTTTTCCTCCACGGGTATAATCTGCTGTTGGTTTGTTCCTACACTTGCCCAGGTTCTCTCGGGAGGATTTATGTTCCTCCTCCACCTTTCTTGGAGGATGTGTCCCTAATTAAAACCGGTTAAGGCACCAATCGTCATTCATACGGTTGCTCAGTTTCCGTTCAGGAGGCCAACCTCAAGTTGGGTGGAAACCTCAATTTGGGATTCAAACTCAAATTGGGGCACAACCCTCAACTTGGGGGGTAACCTCAGGTTGGAGTCCATAGCCCACTGTATGGACATAACGCACCTGGATCACAATATCAACTTTAGAACCTTCCTTTCCAAGGAAACCCACAACCGTCTGGGGGGGAACATCCTTAAGTTAACTCTTTCCCCCTAGCGGTAACCATATCGGGTTCATTGAATTACTTAGAGATTGAGAGCGTTCAATCTAGTCTCCCGCCAGGAACCCCTCACCAGCAACCCTTGCATATGCAAAACCCTCCACAACCCTGATGCGGAATTTGTCTAATTATTGCGGTGTCTTACAGGTCCTCTTGGGCATACCCGAGACTTTCCCACTTAAAACTACGGTTTCCCTGCATTGAACCCACAATCGCCTTTCTTGGCCACTTTGGATTTACAAGATTTGTCTAGGATTTTGACCAGTCCTATCTTACATTCTCTTCATTGGCCCGTCATACCAGTCAAATTACCATCCGACATTCCCAAATTTGGCGGTTGAGCAGGAGAAGATCCTAATAATCATGCTATGAATTTTCCTTTGTGGTGTTCATCCAGCTCGCTGATGGATGACTCCATCGACTCACGACTCTTCAATGAACTCTCCACCGGGTTTTGACAACCAAAATGGTACATCGAGTTACCTCGATATTTCTTCAATGATTTTAACACCCCATCCATGGATTTTTACGTCCCGCATTACGGGTTACTGTCGATGCAGGGGGCGAGACCAAAATTTTGAGCTCTTTCCAAGCAATCCTCATCCCACTCATATTTCCGATCCATCCATGAGGTGGAGGAGAAAAGCGTTTAATCAAAGTTCTCTTCCTAAATCAACTATTATGTCGGTGGTTTACGGTCACTCATTGGACCTATAAACTTGTGATGTAAGCCATGGGTGTTGACCATTGAAGAGCCGGTGATGTCGTGCTCGGTATCTTGATCTCGTTTATTCAAAAAACATGAACTCTTTATGAATTTCTCCCTAACACTCCTTTCTCTTCTACCACTGCTACCTCAACAACCCCAACAACATGAGAAGTTGTTGGTGTGATTGGCACCTTCCAATGAGACCAGGTCGGCCTTACCTTCAGTCACACCAATCCCAAATCCAATAATTCTAATGCACAATATACTCCTACTCTCTCTTCCACCCGGTAAAGGCCCGTGGGTGTTCTATATGCACTAAAAACACACTAAAACCCATGAATTAAATTGTCAACCCGGGCTAAGTAAACTTAGACTTGTATATATGCCAAGGTAGAAGGCTATAGGTAGTATAATCTAACTAAAGTGGCTGTCGAGAATTAATCTATTCAAGCAAGGCTAATAATCAAACCCTATGAGAGCTTAAACTATTTACCTAAGTAACCTTTGAACAAAGGATGGATGGATTGTCCCTAGGAAAGCAAATGGAAACTCTACTTAAAGAAAATTAGCAATCATGATAATGAGAAAAAGCAAGCTATCTATTTAATCTATCTAATGAGCACTAACAGCAACAAACTACTTCAATTAACCTACTCAAATTCAATGAAACAGCAACAATTAGAAGCAAATGAACAATGAAGTAACTATCCTATTAAAGAGCAGAGTAAATAGTAAAGAGCTAATCTATCAAAGCAAGTAAACAAGTTAGAAATCAACTAACTAACCTATGATACCTTCTACCTGACTTAGGTTAACTAATCAAGATTACTCGATAAGCAACTAATCAAATTAATAAACAAGTAAACTTTATCCTTAATTTAAACTTCATAATTACTTTTAATCTACAAAAGGAAATCTTAATCCTACTAAATTCAAAACATCACTTGACAATAAAAGTAATCAACAACTACTCTTTAATCTCTGATAAAGAGAAAACTATTGTTTAATCTACCAAAGCAAGAGACTATTCTCTAATCTACAAAAGCAAAGGAAACTATCCTCTAATCTATAAAAGCAAGAAAACTACTATTCTATTTAATTCAATAGCATTCTATGCCAATGTAAGAAAATTTATACTACTTAGAGATTCATAAATAAAATCAATAGTCAAACTTCAAATTGGAATTGCAATCTAGATCTAGAATAGAAATTGCATAAATTAAATTAAACTAATCTATTTTAATAATTTAAAATTGCAAATTGAAATACTCATAACAACATAACTTGAAATCCTATTTCTATTTGGTGACAAGCAAACTATTTGAGCAAATCTAGATAAGCAACTGAGAATTAAAACTAGAAACTATCCAAATCCATCGAGAACCTTATACGAAACCATTATCTTCATGCCTCTGTTTTAACTTCTAAGTGTTCTATTTCAGCATACAATTTTTTAACTATTATCTAAATCACATAAGGTTAGTGGCAGCTTAGGATTTATTTCCTATTTATTTAGTTAGAAATACATTTGCATATTAACTATAATTCTTCATAAAGCAACTTACAAAATAAAACTAAAACAATTAAGCTATGAACAACAATTACACTGGGTTAGAAAAAGAGATAGTAAAAATCATGTACAAGAAATAAAAGAAATGTCAATTGCATAAATCAAATACACAAACTAACTAACTAAATATTCACCTAGATTGTTGGTGGGCCCCCCAGTAGGTTGTGGATACTCCTCAACAATAAATCACGATCTCAAGCAATACGATTTCAACATTTCAAATTAAAACACAATTTTACATGAATTTATGAAAATTTATGAAAATGTCTGAAAAATGGGAAAACAGATATGGACTATCATTTTTCTCTCTAACACTATTTGTCTAACCAATGAGGTGGTATTAATAGATTCACAGGGGTCGACCAACTTTGGAAGAGAATTGACCTCCTCTAAAATAGTAAATCACATTCAATGCATCTTAATCGCCAATGGGTTCTAGAAACAAGGCGAACCAATAAACGCCCAATATAACAATGTCGGAGTTGTTAGAAATTTCGGTAACTGGAGGGGCCACGAGCACGAAGAAAACCCATGTCGCCAATTTTCCCATCACAGGCCACCGATATAACAACTGCCAACTCACCCACAATTTTAATTACTGGGATGGAGTGCCGGACAGATTGCCAGATGGAGTACTGGACTGAGTTTTGGTGGTGCCAGATGTAAAAAACGAGCTGCGATTTTTCCCTGGTATGAATCACGACGTTTTAACACAAAATCTTCAAAATATTCAAAACAGAAAATGCATATACACATTTGGTCAAAAGGATCCAATCAACATCATTAAATTAACCATCCTTTGGGCGCAACATTACCCCACCTAAGTTTTCCAGGTCCCACTGCAAACAAAATGAATCACCCAACATGACTAGACTTGCAAAGGAGGGGTGGATTAGCTTTAGAAGCTTCTCCCTCTTCTCAAGAGGGATTTTGTATTGGGCCTTTTGCAATGTTTCAATTGCATCCAAAGACTATTATTAGTGGCAGTCATATCATCAACCAAACTTTGAAGAGAATTCATCTTGGCTTGTAGGACAACGTTATCATAGCGTAAATGACGACTCAATGTTTCGTGCTCTCTAAGTTTGAACTGGAGGAGGGTTTTGGAGTTTTTGGAGGATGTTGATGACATGTGAGGGAGCCTTGAGATGTATATTATACCCTTTATCCGTTAAACCATACCAAAACAACAATTTTACCTCTGGAAAATTAGTTTCAAAAGTGACTTCCCATAAGCGCAACAATTCTGGTATGGTGGACTTGTGAAAAATAGGTATCAAGTGACACCTGTAACTACAAGAAATTAAATGTGTGCCAAAAAGGAAAACTGAGAGAGGTTTTTGGTTTTGAATATGTCCTTGATAAAACCTCTCTTGGTTTCAAAACTTCACTTCCAGTTGTTAGGAAAAAATGAAAAGAAAACATGACTAAAAAAGGAAAAACTAAGTGTTTTATTTCCTGAAAAACTAGGCCTCTAAGAGAATTGAATATATCCAAAACCATAACGTATATTTATAAAATGAGAGAGGTTATTGTTTTTGAATATGTCCTTGATACAAACCTCTCTTGGTTTTCAAAACTCCACTTCCAGTTGTTAGGAAAAACTTTAACCAAGAAAACATGACTAAACAGGAAAACATAGTGTTTTATTTTCTGAAAACTAGGCCTCTAAGAGAATTGAATATATTCCAAACCATAACCTCTAGGGTTGACCATCATGAACAAAGATTTTCTGAACTTTGCAGAATCCCTATCGAATTCAATTCTTTACTGATGAATCAGATCGATCACCTCTTTCAAATACATGATATCATAAAGATCATAAATATTACACAGATGATCAGAATAATAATATACACAGAGTAATTAAAACCTTCTTTATAAACTTGAATTCTCCAATAGATCTTTTACAAAACAGAGATGTATCTCTGCGTGTGCTCCTGGAATTAGATTCCGAACTTTCCCTTCTTGATCTACATTCAATCTTCCTCCTCGATCTCTGTGAGCTAACCCTCATCTAGGATAAACTGGATTAAACCAGGTTCAACTCCCTAATCATCAAACAAAACTTGTATTTATATTACAGTGGGTTTCTGTTCCCCAGATCCTATGATTAGGAACAGAGTCCTTAACAAACACAACTGACCCCAGGCCATCGGTGACTCACTAACCATTAACAAGCCCTAACTCATCTTTTACAAGTGGAAAGAATCTAGAATCATATCCATTTCCAACTCTTTAATGAAAATAAAAGAATTACATTTATGTGAGACTCTAGGTCTTCTTTGATTTTCTTGACCATGATCAAGTCATGAATGAACTCGTTTTCCCCGAGCCTATGCTCCTGCATCAAACTTCCCAGCTTCAAAAAATTCATGGGCTCCTGTCCATGGGAGGCTCCCACATCTCTGCTACTTTCTGTAGGGTTTGTAGATACTCAATATGAATTTGAAAGACAGGTGTTCTCATTTCAAATAACCTTTTCCGCTATCTTCCAGCACTTTATCATCAAGCTCAAGTCTCTTGGCTCCTCAAGTATTGTCATCCACACTATATCCTGACTGCATATAACAGCGATATTCATCCTTCCCTTAATCCTGCGTTCAAAACAGATTAATTTCAAACAAGTCAACATGTCATAAGATAACTTCGGCTTTTCTCTCAACTTTGGTGAAGTCATGGGTGACTTCATTTTCATGAGCTTATGCTCCTGCATCAGACTTCCCAGCTTAAAAAATTCATGGGCTCCTGTCCATGAGCTCCCTTCTCTGCTACTTTTCTGTAAGTTTGCAGCAGATATTCAAATATGAATTTCAGCAGTGTTCTCATTTCAAATAACTCTTTCCGCTATCTTCCAGCACTTTGTCATCAACAAGTCTCTTGACTCTTCTAGTATTGTATCAACACTATATCCTGACTGCATATAACAGCCATATTCATCCTTCCCTTAATCCTGCATTCAAAACAGATTAATTTCAAGCAAGTCAAAATGTCATAAGATAACTTCTGACATCACCATCCTTGCTTTTCCTTTTTTTAAAAGAAAATCATGACCTCTGGTCATGTAACTGTGATCTTCAATCTTCCTCGATCCCATACTTTATTTTGTAATTGCTGCTGCCCACTATTTCTGTAATGAACTTCATAATCTTCCCCAGTCATCCAAATTACTACTTGAACCTCACTGTCATAATTCCTCTTACACCTCTGCATGAGATGCCATAAAAAAACAATTTCCTCATCGAGTCTGCTTCCTTTCTGAAACACTCTTGCCTGGATGCCCTTTTCCATTTCAACTTTCATCTGTCTAGAAGTATAAAGAACTTCCAAAACTTTTCCTTTCTGCTATATAACAAATTTACTATTGTTACTTTCCTCATCATCTTCAAACTTCTGGACAATATTCAGTAACTGTCCTCTGTTATCATCTTCCTGTACAAATGCTGCTCCACACATTGCTGTAGATATTGCTGCCACCTTTACTTCATGTA